>OY726523.1:67692099-67837099 GCA_963383655.1 Bathymodiolus septemdierum
CTGTCCTGTACTACTAACACTAACCTCATCTACTTTAGGTAAACAACATTCTAGTAATATCTGTATAACAGTACTGTCCTGTACTACTAACACTAACCTCATCTACTTTAGGTAAACAACATTCTAGTAATATCTGTATAACAGTACTGTCCTGTACTACTAACACTAACCTCATCTACTTTAGGTAAACAACACTCTAGTAATATCTGTATAACAGTACTGTCCTGTACTACTAACACTAACCTCATCTACTTTAGGTAAACAACATTCTAGTAATATCTGTATAACAGTACTGTCCTGTACTACTAACACTAACCTCATCTACTTTAGGTAAACAACACTCTAGTAATATCTGTATAACAGTACTGTCCTGTACTACTAACACTAACCTCATCTACTTTAGGTAAACAACACTCTAGTAATATCTGTATAACAGTACTGTCCTGTACTACTAACACTAACCTCATCTACTTTAGGTAAACAACACTCTAGTAATATCTGTATAACAGTACTGTCCTGTACTACTAACACTAACCTCATCTACTTTAGGTAAACAACACTCTAGTAATATCTGTATAACAGTACTGTCCTGTACTACTAACACTAACCTCATCTACTTTAGGTAAACAACACTCTAGTAATATCTGTATAACAGTACTGTCCTGTACTACTAACACTAACCTCATCTACTTTAGGTAAACAACACTCTAGTAATATCTGTATAACAGTACTGTCCTGTACTACTAACACTAACCTCATCTACTTTAGGTAAACAACACTCTAGTAATATCTGTATAACAGTACTGTCCTGTACTACTAACACTAACCTCATCTACTTTAGGTAAACAACACTCTAGTAATATCTGTATAACAGTACTGTCCTGTACTACTAACACTAACCTCATCTACTTTAGGTAAACAACACTCTAGTAATATCTGTATAACAGTACTGTCCTGTACTACTAACACTAACCTCATCTACTTTAGGTAAACAACACTCTAGTAATATCTGTATAACAGTACTGTCCTGTACTACTAACACTAACCTCATCTACTTTAGGTAAACAACACTCTAGTAATATCTGTATAACAGTACTGTCCTGTACTACTAACACTAACCTCATCTACTTTAGGTAAACAACACTCTAGTAATATCTGTATAACAGTACTGTCCTGTACTACTAACACTAACCTCATCTACTTTAGGTAAACAACACTCTAGTAATATCTGTATAACAGTACTGTCCTGTACTACTAACACTAACCTCATCTACTTTAGGTAAACAACACTCTAGTAATATCTGTATAACAGTACTGTCCTGTACTACTAACACTAACCTCATCTACTTTAGGTAAACAACACTCTAGTAATATCTGTATAACAGTACTGTCCTGTACTACTAACACTAACCTCATCTACTTTAGGTAAACAACACTCTAGTAATATCTGTATAACAGTACTGTCCTGTACTACTAACACTAACCTCATCTACTTTAGGTAAACAACACTCTAGTAATATCTGTATAACAGTACTGTCCTGTACTACTAACACTAACCTCATCTACTTTAGGTAAACAACACTCTAGTAATATCTGTATAACAGTACTGTCCTGTACTACTAACACTAACCTCATCTACTTTAGGTAAACAACATTCTAGTAATATCTGTATAACAGTACTGTCCTGTACTACTAACACTAACCTCATCTACTTTAGGTAAACAACACTCTAGTAATATCTGTATAACAGTACTGTCCTGTACTACTAACACTAACCTCATCTACTTTAGGTAAACAACATTCTAGTAATATCTGTATAACAGTACTGTCCTGTACTACTAACACTAACCTCATCTACTTTAGGTAAACAACACTCTAGTAATATCTGTATAACAGTACTGTCCTGTACTACTAACACTAACCTCATCTACTTTAGGTAAACAACACTCTAGTAATATCTGTATAACAGTACTGTCCTGTACTACTAACACTAACCTCATCTACTTTAGGTAAACAACACTCTAGTAATATCTGTATAACAGTACTGTCCTGTACTACTAACACTAACCTCATCTACTTTAGGTAAACAACACTCTAGTAATATCTGTATAACAGTACTGTCCTGTACTACTAACACTAACCTCATCTACTTTAGGTAAACAACATTCTAGTAATATCTGTATAACAGTACTGTCCTGTACTACTAACACTAACCTCATCTACTTTAGGTAAACAACACTCTAGTAATATCTGTATAACAGTACTGTCCTGTACTACTAACACTAACCTCATCTACTTTAGGTAAACAACATTCTAGTAATATCTGTATAACAGTACTGTCCTGTACTACTAACACTAACCTCATCTACTTTAGGTAAACAACACTCTAGTAATATCTGTATAACAGTACTGTCCTGTACTACTAACACTAACCTCATCTACTTTAGGTAAACAACATTCTAGTAATATCTGTATAACAGTACTGTCCTGTACTACTAACACTAACCTCATCTACTTTAGGTAAACAACACTCTAGTAATATCTGTATAACAGTACTGTCCTGTACTACTAACACTAACCTCATCTACTTTAGGTAAACAACACTCTAGTAATATCTGTATAACAGTACTGTCCTGTACTACTAACACTAACCTCATCTACTTTAGGTAAACAACACTCTAGTAATATCTGTATAACAGTACTGTCCTGTACTACTAACACTAACCTCATCTACTTTAGGTAAACAACATTCTAGTAATATCTGTATAACAGTACTGTCCTGTACTACTAACACTAACCTCATCTACTTTAGGTAAACAACACTCTAGTAATATCTGTATAACAGTACTGTCCTGTACTACTAACACTAACCTCATCTACTTTAGGTAAACAACACTCTAGTAATATCTGTATAACAGTACTGTCCTGTACTACTAACACTAACCTCATCTACTTTAGGTAAACAACACTCTAGTAATATCTGTATAACAGTACTGTCCTGTACTACTAACACTAACCTCATCTACTTTAGGTAAACAACATTCTAGTAATATCTGTATAACAGTACTGTCCTGTACTACTAACACTAACCTCATCTACTTTAGGTAAACAACACTCTAGTAATATCTGTATAACAGTACTGTCCTGTACTACTAACACTAACCTCATCTACTTTAGATAAACAACATTCTAGTAATATCTGTATAACAGTACTGTCCTGTACTACTAACACTAACCTCATCTACTTTAGGTAAACAACATTCTAGTAATATCTGTATAACAGTACTGTCCTGTACTACTAACACTAACCTCATCTACTTTAGGTAAACAACATTCTAGTAATATCTGTATAACAGTACTGTCCTGTACTACTAACACTAACCTCATCTACTTTAGGTAAACAACATTCTAGTAATATCTGTATAACAGTACTGTCCTGTACTACTAACACTAACCTCATCTACTTTAGGTAAACAACACTCTAGTAATATCTGTATAACAGTACTGTCCTGTACTACTAACACTAACCTCATCTACTTTAGGTAAACAACACTCTAGTAATATCTGTATAACAGTACTGTCCTGTACTACTAACACTAACCTCATCTACTTTAGATAAACAACATTCTAGTAATATCTGTATAACAGTACTGTCCTGTACTACTAACACTAACCTCATCTACTTTAGATAAACAACATTCTAGTAATATCTGTATAACAGTACTGTCCTGTACTACTAACACTAACCTCATCTACTTTAGATAAACAACATTCTAGTAATATCTGTATAACAGCACTGTCCTGTACTACTAACACTAACCTCATCTACTTTAGGTAAACAACATTCTAGTAATATCTGTATAACAGTACTGTCCTGTACTACTAACACTAACCTCATCTACTTTAGATAAACAACATTCTAGTAATATCTGTATAACAGTACTGTCCTGTACTACTAACACTAACCTCATCTACTTTAGGTAAACAACATTCTAGTAATATCTGTATAACAGTACTGTCCTGTACTACTAACACTAACCTCATCTACTTTAGGTAAACAACACTCTAGTAATATCTGTATAACAGTACTGTCCTGTACTACTAACACTAACCTCATCTACTTTAGGTAAACAACACTCTAGTAATATCTGTATAACAGTACTGTCCTGTACTACTAACACTAACATCATCTACTTTAGGTAAACAACACTCTAGTAATATCTGTATAACAGTACTGTCCTGTACTACTAACACTAACCTCATCTACTTTAGGTAAACAACACTCTAGTAATATCTGTATAACAGTACTGTCCTGTACTACTAACACTAACATCATCTACTTTAGGTAAACAACACTCTAGTAATATCTGTATAACAGTACTGTCCTGTACTACTAACACTAACCTCATCTACTTTAGGTAAACAACACTCTAGTAATATCTGTATAACAGTACTGTCCTGTACTACTAACACTAACCTCATCTACTTTAGGTAAACAACATTCTAGTAATATCTGTATAACAGTACTGTCCTGTACTACTAACACTAACCTCATCTACTTTAGGTAAACAACACTCTAGTAATATCTGTATAACAGTACTGTCCTGTACTACTAACACTAACCTCATCTACTTTAGGTAAACAACACTCTAGTAATATCTGTATAACAGCACTGTCCTGTACTACTAACACTAACCTCATCTACTTTAGGTAAACAACACTCTAGTAATATCTGTATAACAGTACTGTCCTGTACTACTAACACTAACCTCATCTACTTTAGGTAAACAACACTCTAGTAATATCTGTATAACAGCACTGTCCTGTACTACTAACACTAACCTCATCTACTTTAGGTAAACAACACTCTAGTAATATCTGTATAACAGTACTGTCCTGTACTACTAACACTAACCTCATCTACTTTAGGTAAACAACACTCTAGTAATATCTGTATAACAGCACTGTCCTGTACTACTAACACTAACCTCATCTACTTTAGGTAAACAACATTCTAGTAATATCTGTATAACAGCACTGTCCTGTACTACTAACACTAACCTCATCTACTTTAGGTAAACAACATTCTAGTAATATCTGTATAACAGTACTGTCCTGTACTACTAACACTAACCTCATCTACTTTAGGTAAACAACACTCTAGTAATATCTGTATAACAGTACTGTCCTGTACTACTAACACTAACCTCATCTACTTTAGGTAAACAACACTCTAGTAATATCTGTATAACAGTACTGTCCTGTACTACTAACACTAACCTCATCTACTTTAGGTAAACAACATTCTAGTAATATCTGTATAACAGTACTGTCCTGTACTACTAACACTAACCTCATCTACTTTAGGTAAACAACACTCTAGTAATATCTGTATAACAGTACTGTCCTGTACTACTAACACTAACCTCATCTACTTTAGGTAAACAACATTCTAGTAATATCTGTATAACAGTACTGTCCTGTACTACTAACACTAACCTCATCTACTTTAGGTAAACAACACTCTAGTAATATCTGTATAACAGTACTGTCCTGTACTACTAACACTAACCTCATCTACTTTAGGTAAACAACATTCTAGTAATATCTGTATAACAGTACTGTCCTGTACTACTAACACTAACCTCATCTACTTTAGGTAAACAACATTCTAGTAATATCTGTATAACAGTACTGTCCTGTACTACTAACACTAACCTCATCTACTTTAGGTAAACAACATTCTAGTAATATCTGTATAACAGTACTGTCCTGTACTACTAACACTAACCTCATCTACTTTAGGTAAACAACACTCTAGTAATATCTGTATAACAGTACTGTCCTGTACTACTAACACTAACCTCATCTACTTTAGGTAAACAACATTCTAGTAATATCTGTATAACAGTACTGTCCTGTACTACTAACACTAACCTCATCTACTTTAGGTAAACAACACTCTAGTAATATCTGTATAACAGTACTGTCCTGTACTACTAACACTAACCTCATCTACTTTAGGTAAACAACATTCTAGTAATATCTGTATAACAGCACTGTCCTGTACTACTAACACTAACCTCATCTACTTTAGGTAAACAACATTCTAGTAATATCTGTATAACAGTACTGTCCTGTACTACTAACACTAACCTCATCTACTTTAGGTAAACAACATTCTAGTAATATCTGTATAACAGTACTGTCCTGTACTACTAACACTAACCTCATCTACTTTAGGTAAACAACACTCTAGTAATATCTGTATAACAGTACTGTCCTGTACTACTAACACTAACCTCATCTACTTTAGGTAAACAACACTCTAGTAATATCTGTATAACAGCACTGTCCTGTACTACTAACACTAACCTCATCTACTTTAGGTAAACAACACTCTAGTAATATCTGTATAACAGTACTGTCCTGTACTACTAACACTAACCTCATCTACTTTAGGTAAACAACATTCTAGTAATATCTGTATAACAGTACTGTCCTGTACTACTAACACTAACCTCATCTACTTTAGGTAAACAACATTCTAGTAATATCTGTATAACAGTACTGTCCTGTACTACTAACACTAACCTCATCTACTTTAGGTAAACAACATTCTAGTAATATCTGTATAACAGTCCTGTCCTGTACTACTAACACTAACCTCATCTACTTTAGGTAAACAACACTCTAGTAATATCTGTATAACAGTACTGTCCTGTACTACTAACACTAACCTCATCTACTTTAGGTAAACAACACTCTAGTAATATCTGTATAACAGTACTGTCCTGTACTACTAACACTAACCTCATCTACTTTAGGTAAACAACACTCTAGTAATATCTGTATAACAGTACTGTCCTGTACTACTAACACTAACCTCATCTACTTTAGGTAAACAACATTCTAGTAATATCTGTATAACAGCACTGTCCTGTGCCATGATGAGGGCATTCTTTAGATCTCGTCTTTCTTGCTCGTTCTGACTGGCATTATCTAAGATAGGGTTTACCAGGGTGTGGTTATGTAGGTGCACCTTTGATGCTTGCATGTATGCTGACAGTATACATAACACTATCTCTAGTATCGGAGGACATCTATAATAATTAGAAAATAAAATTAGGTGTACTTGAATAGTCCGTTTGTTTGACTTCTATAAATCTCCAGAAATTATTTTTTCTTAAAAATCCCTATTTCAAATCAACAATTTTTCTTCTAGATGTATGTTAAAATGATACATACATACTCAGACAATGAATTTCAAAATTTTTAGTAAATTAAAAGAAACGTTAATCATTGGGCCTCTATCCAAATTCTATTTTCTGACTTGTAAAAAACATCATGGAGTGAGTACACCAACACCTTATATAATAATTTCCAGAGAAAGCCTCAACACAAATTTTAGCATAAAGTCCTTTAATGGTCATACATGTATTTGTGTTCAAAAGGAATTTGACAGTGTTTACATTTCTTATTTTGAAAGTTATTACCTGTATTTTTTACAGGCTCTCTATCTCTGTAAGCGTCTCGATTTTACAAGATTCTTGTAAAATATTAATAAACTCTAGATTTTGCTTCTAAGACGTTATTCGTCTTTTTTGCATATATCTTTAGTTTTGACGTGAAATATGATTTTATTTGAGGCGAAATACCATTTTAAAAAAGCTATATTTATAGGGACTATATTTTTGTGAAACGTTTTCCTTTTCTGAGTAATTTGGTTTACTTATTCATCCGATAAAATGTCAACATTAGATACAATTGCTAAAGATTATGACAAGAACATCGTGTTGAGGGACTGTCAAAGGCAAGCTTTTGAATATCTACATGACAAGAAAGGAGATCTTTTGGTTACTACTTTTGAGACGTTTACAGAGATAGAGAGCCTGCAAAGACCGACAACTCTGTATGGCAGATTAGTATTTTTGATCTTTCATTATCTCACCTGTAAACTCTGTTATCACACCTAAGTATACCCAGTGGGTCCACTGTGACGTCATTCTCTGTGTATTGAGTGGTTATATTACCAAGTTTGTTAGATCCTCTTAAAGCATTTATAGTAGCAAGCCTCAAACTATAATAATAAACAAAACCCCAAAATCATCTATTGATTGGATTTCTTAAAAAAATGTCATTTTAATAAACAATGAAAGATATTAAACCTGATACCATGGTAAAATCATTACCAGAATATTACATTTACATTCAAACCTGTATTAAACAGTCAATCAAGGATCATCAAAAAGTGACCACATACGATAGGTGGTTGCTTAAATAAGTTTACCTTACACTTATTTGTGATCACTAGGGAACTTGAAACAGTAACATTTTAATCAAGGTAATTACTTACTAGAGGTGGCTACATAGACAGGTTTTACATGTTCAGTCAAACCTTCTTTATTTTACCTGAATTTTAAGTTCCCTTCCATGTATTTCATATTAATTAAATCTTGCTCACTGAAACAACAACCTGCAGATAGACATGTTGCCCCACTCGGCCACATTATTCTGATTCCGAGCCAACCAGTCTTTGATCTTTCTCCTTAACGCTGCGTGCTTAGCAGTCGAGGCGAGCATGCTAACCATTACACCACCGATGTGGTTGTGTTTCCTTGGAAGATGACATAAGGCAGGTTATAATATATTTACCTTCTAGGAGATATAGAATGAAGTCTTATCCAGACTTTCTTTATAAGATCCAATATTTTTCTAGGCACTCTACTGTCTAATACTTTCATCAAACATCCAACAAAAATCTCAGAGAATTGTAGTATTTTATCGACTGGCATTCTTAATAATGTCTGTAATTCTATCAGCATCTCTGATGGACAAACTGATAAATTCTCCACAGCTAAAAATACATAAAATAGTTATCAAATGGATGAATACAGTATAGGAAAACTAATTATTATGAAAAGAAATTTTAAACAGTGATGGTCAACAACTTCACCAATATCAACAAAATAAACAATCACTTCTCACAGCAGATCATAAAACCTAAAAAAGACCACAAAATATTTAGGTACATCCAAATTAGCTCCAAGTAAATGAGCAATCTGAAGTGCTTGTTCCCAAAGAGGTTTAAATCATTTGGCTTTCCAGTCTTTGATTTGGAGTGTGCTGTTTGTCCTTTTGTACTTTTTCTTTTGGCCATTGTGTTGTCTGTTCTTCTTCGATATACGGATTCTGATTAACCCTTTCAGCCTTTGGTATCTTCAAACTCTTCTTACCTGGAGTGTGTGAGGTCATGGCCTTGATCCCAATTTGCTGCTTCTCTGCTTAACATGGAACAATTAGAAGCAAAAGCAACAAGCAAAAGTCCTAAACAAAATTTGAAGATACCAAGTGGGTAATCTGAAGCCATAAATCGAATATCAGACAAAACATTGGCCAAAAGGAACTAGAGGCTCAGTAGGCTGAGCCTGTGTCACTCACCTTTCATTCTGCTTTGAGGAAACTTAATACAGAACCTTCCATAGACGATTCCTACCAAGTTTCAGTTCATTTGGCCAAGCGGTTTCAGAGGAAAAGAATTTTTAGAAATCGACCAATCAGAAACAAGAATTGCCTGTGGCAGCCATGTTAATGGATAAAAACAAAATGAGCAATCTCTATAGAGGACCTTCCATACATGCTTCCTACCAAGTTTCAATTCATTTAGCCAAGCGGTTTCAGAGGAGAAGATTTTTTAGAAATCAACCAATCAAAAACAAGAATTGCCTGTCAGGTGGCCATGTTTGTTACCAGATTGGGACGAAATGAGCAATCTTTAAAGAAGACCTTCCATAGATGCTTCCTACCAAGTTTCGGTTCATTTGGCAAAGCGATTTCAGAGGAGATGTTTAGAAATCGACCAATCAGAAACAAGAATTGCCTGTAGCGGTCATGTTAGTTAATGAATCGGGACGAAATTAGCAATCTTCATAGAGAACCTTCCAAGGATGTTTCCTACCAAATTTCAGTTCATTGAGAAAACGAATTCAGAGGAGAAGATTATTTAGAAATCAACCAATCAGAAACAAAAATTGCCTGTGGTGGCTATGTTTGTTAACGGATCAAAACTAAATGAGCAATCTTTATATAGGACCTTCCAAGGATGATTCCTACCAAATTGCGATTCATTTGGCCAAGTGGTTTCGGAGGAGAAGATTTTTTAGAAATCAACCATTCAGAAACAAGAATTGTCTGTGGAGGCCAGGTTTGCTAACGGATCGGGACGAAATGAGCAATCTTTATAGAGGACCTTCCATAGATGTTTCCTACCAAGTTTCAGTTCATTTGGCCAAGCGGTTTCAGAGGAGAAGATTAAAAAAAATTGGCCAATCAGAAACAAGAATTGCCTTTTGACGACGGATGCCAAGTGATGGCAAATGCTCACATTGCCTTTGGCAAGGTGAACCAATAAAAAGGACAAAAAACAAACAATGTTAGACAAAACACTATACAGAATACTAATGATTGAGCCACTAAATTGTGGGGGTTAACTATCTTACTTAATTCTAGACACAATCTAACCTTTTTTGAAATGTACGATTGTTGTAGATTTCTTCGTCATAGGTGATATTTCTTGTAGAGCAGACTGTGTTGTTAAATTCTCCTCTAACCAGTCCTCTATTGTACATAAATGAGGGTAATGAGTCACTAATAATCTGTAAATAGATATCTATAATTAGATTCTCCTCTAACCAGTCCTCTATTGTACATAAATGAGGGTAATGAGTCACTAATAATCTGTAAATAGATATCTATAATTAGATTCTCCTCTAACCAGTCCTCTATTGTACATTAAATGAAGGTAATGCGTCACCAATAATGTATAAATAGATATCTATAATTAGATTCTCCTCTAACCAGTCCTCTATTGTACATAAATGAGTCAACAATAATCTGTAAATAGATATCTATAATTAGATTCTCCTCTAACCAGTCCTCTATTGTACATTAAATGAGGGTAATGAGTCACCAATAATGTATAAATAGATATCTATAATTAGATTCTCCTCTAACCAGTCCTCTATTGTACATAAATGAGGGTAATGAGTCACTAATAATCTATAAATAGATATCAATAATTAGATTCTCCTCTAACCAGTCCTCTATTGTACATAAATGAGGGTAATGAGTCACCAATAATGTATAAATAGATATCTATAATTAGATTCTCCTCTAACCAGTCCTCTATTATACATAAATGAGGGTAATGAGTCACCAATAATCTATAAATAGATATCTATTTTTAATACACAGTGAAACCTGTATAAACTGAACCTGCTTAAGATCAACTTCTGTGTTCATAATAGACAGGTGTTCAGTCTAAAGAGATTAAATTAACATAAAAATCCTACATGCAGACTTTATTTAAAGCTTAGTTTCTGCAGGAATCTGATTTATTCAAGGTTCAATTTAGAAATGTTTCAATGTAGTATCAAAGTGGGATATGAATTTAAGTAAACATGAGAGGACGTCTCATTTATACTGAAGTTATGTCTCCAGTGAATTCTTTACTATTGTTATAAACTAATTTTAGAGGTTTTTGTGGGTACTGTACAACTTATCCATGAAGATAAATATAAAGACTATATTTAGTAGAGGAAGTCAAACATTTAACACAAGACCTACATGTAAATAGTCATTGGTTTTTCTGATTTTGACATTGTAATCTACAGTGAATAGTGCATACAAATTTAACTTGTATATAACAATTCACTGTCTATAAAGGGCATATTTCCAGGTTCCCTTGGGTGCCTTTTATATACAGGTTTGACTAATTCACTGTCAATAAAGGTTATATTTCCAGGTTCCCATCCTTTATATACAGGTTTAACTGTATATAACAATTCACTGTCTATAAAGGTCATATTTCCAGGTTCCCGTCCTTTATATACAGGTCTAACTGTATATAACAATTCACTGTCTATAAAGGTCATATTTCCAGGTTTCCGTCCTTTATATACAGGCTTAACTGTATATAACAATTCACTGTCAATAAAGGGCATATTTCCAGGTTCCCTTGAGTGCCCTTTATATACAGGTTTGACTAATTCACTGTCTATAAAGGTCATATTTCCAGGTTCCCGTCCTTTATATACAGGTTTAACTGTATATAACAATTCACTGTCTATAAAGGTCATATTTCCAGGTTCCCATTCTTTATATACAGGTTTAACTGTATATAACAATTCACTGTCTATAAAGGTCATATTTCCAGGTTTCCGTCCTTTATATACAGGTTTAACTGTATATAACAATTCACTGTCTATAAAGGGCATATTTCCAGGTTCCCTTGAGTGCCCTTTACATACAGGTTTGACTAATTCACTGTCTATAAAGGTCATATTTCCAGGTTCCTGTCCTTTATATACAGGTTTAACTGTATATAACAATTCACGGTCTATAAAGGTCATATTTCCAGGTTCCCGTCCTTTATATACAGGTTTGTCTGTATATGATCTTATATTTAAGCTAGTTTTTTTCTTCAATCTGATTACCGTGTATGTGTTGCTTAAATAAACATTAAATTCAATGATAAACAATAAATAATGCCTCTTTTACATAATGTTTCCTGGCGTTAAATACAGAAAGACCAACAAATTAAACTTGTAACAGGTCGGTGGTTTCCTCCACCAATAAAACTGACTGCCACTGAAATATTGTTGAAAATGGCGTTAAATACTAATGAATTACTTGAGTAATGGAGGAAACAAGCCAGGATACTGATGTTGATTTTTCTGTGCTTCCTGTAGCAGGAAGTTTATAGGAATCTTTGCCATGACATCATCAGGGTATGTCTTCACCTTTCTGTTGCCTGAAACTAAAATTTAAACATCATATAGTGGGGTTCATGTTACTTGATTTTTAGTTTTATGTGTATGTTTTGTAGATCTTTGTACTTTTTTTTTTGGCCGTTGTGCTGTATGTTTTTCTTCGATTTATGGATTCTGTTTACTCCTTTGGTATCTTCTTCAAACTCTTCATACTCTTGATACAGTTGTGACATAGAAATAATCACGCCATTTTGATGAATATTTTCATATTGATAGTACAATTAAGAAACGATTATTAAGATTGTAGTTATCTCCCCTATATCTATAAAATTCTGAATAAAATTCAACTCAATGTTTTTGTCGCATTATAAATTGACAGTTCCTAAATAAAGTAATGATTTGTTAAAACTAAGCTTCTTCTTCCTCAGGCATAGGTAACCTAGGTAACCTCAGCTAATGTTTGATTTTCTTGTTCCCATAGACTTATAAATTATTTTGCTTTTCAATCTTTTGACTTTGAGATTATCTAATAAAGCTTGTTCCAGAAATGTGTTGTGCCCACTAAATCAGATATCTACATTTTATTTCAAGGTATTATTATTAAATCCCTATATCTTGTAACAAAAAGGGGCCATCGTGGCCGTGATCGTATCGTAGTTGGTTTTACAACTACCTGTGCAATCAGTGTCTATCACCACTAAAGTTGTTAGTTCAAACCCTGTTCTTGGTGAGGTGTACTCGATACAACATTATGTGATAATATTTGTCATGGTTTTCTCTGCGTTATAACTGAAATATTGTTGAAAGTGGTATCAAACACTATTAACCAATCGTTTAACAAAATAATATACTAGAGTTATCTCCCCTATTACAACATTGTACATACCAATTATTTTCATATTATTTAACACTGTGTCCTCATATAACAGTAGATAATACAGTACAATTAACTGTGGTGTCAAATTGTACATAGAGGAGTTATCTCCCCTATCTCGACAGAAGACAGAAGATTTATACACATCTAAGACTTCTTGGTCTGTCATTGGTTCATTCAGGTGGTCTGTTTTTGTACTTTTGATGATGATGGAATTGACATAGACCTCTATGAGTGATGGGAGGAGGGAATGTAGAGGACAACCACTACTACAGACTTGTCTGTAAATCCAATCCTGAAATACAAGAGGCAAAAATAATAATATAAGTTTTCTTTTCATACACAGAAAATAACATTTAGAAATCAAACATGGCTGAAAGGGGGCATGTAAGTTGGATTTAAATAAAAAAAGGCTTTATCACAATATAAAAAGATTGAATACAAAACCTTTGATTGATTGACTGATTGTTGTTGAACGTTTGAAGGGTAAGCTGTGTATTTGATTCAACCCGAACATTTTAATAGCTTAATTATTAACATTTTTTTTGCATTGCATTAGAATAGAGTTATCTGTACAGTTTTAAGCCTTGCAGAAATAAATCTTGGTTTTACTGTCGCAAATATCTGTTTACTTATGGATTGTGGTATGGATTGTTTGGTGAACTCCCTTTTTGACCCCAAAAAAACTGGGATTTACATCAACAAAACTTAAGTACAACACAGTTATCTCATAAACAACAAAAGTACATGTCAGAAAATTTGCTCTAAATACATGTGTATACTCACCTTAATAGGAACTTTATGTTTAGAGAATGACCTCGTTTTTAGAAGTTGATAAACACTATTGATTGGTAGATAACCAGTCATGTGACCATTTAAATTAGATGTCACTGGTACTTTAACTGCATGTGTGGTTATAACCTGTAAAAATAAAAATATGTACATTTCGTATTTTCAGATCAAAAAGATTCTGTACAAGTACAGCACCCTCTCTTATAAGGCTACTCTCATCAAATACCTCTTTTAAGGTCAGATTTCAGATGCAATGGGAGCTAAATACTACTAAATTATCAAGAGAGATAACTCCTCTTATAAGGCCACATTTTCATTGGTTACGTATGGTAAACATTGACATAGAATATTCGCTAATTCATTTAGCTGAATTGAAATTACTTTTGCTCACAGATCTCAATATATAATTTGTAAAGATAAATAAGTTACTTTATTTCGAGTTATCCAGTATAATGAAGTTCTCTGATAATGAATAAGGGTAATAACAAAATTACCGAACTCCAAACAATCTTACAAAGGGAAAGTCAAAACTCATAATTATATAAACAGACAAAATCAGTCAACAACCGGAAAAGCTCGACTGTATTTCAATTAGAATTAAAATTGTGAAATCTTTACTCACTTGTTCTTTAAATATATCCTGTGTAAAGATCTGTCTCAGTCTAGACAAAGCATTCCCTTTTATTGGAGTCTAAAATGAAGAAAGAAAAACATAGAAGAAAATCGGATAAGAAATGAATGCTGTAGTTACGCTACAATGAGCTGTGGCGGACTCTCCATCCAGAACTATGTTGCCTAGGATATTTCAAAGTTTGAAAAGAATAATACATTTTTGCATTTCCTTTCAAATACAATAAATAAAACAGAACCAATTCACAAGTAACGGTGAAGGTCCTCATCCTTCATTAAATCAAATCACTTACAGTGTTACAATTTTTACAACATCAGTATTCATCTGTAGACTTTTTCTGGAGTCACCTGTATGATCATTATACTGAATTATTAACCAATGAAATAATACCATATGACAGCTTTAACTGAATCCTGGATATAGGGTTAGGGTTATGGTGTTTAACGTCATATTCAACAATATTTCAGTTCTATCGTGGCGGTCAGTTTTATTGGTAGAGGAAACTGGTGTACCAGGAGAATACCACCGACCTGTTGCAAGTCACTGACAAACTTTTCACATAATGTTGTCTCCAGTGCACCTCGCCATGAGTGGGATTCGAACTCACAATGTTAGAAGTGATAGACACTGATTGCAAAGTTAGTTTTGTATATAAGATATGACAATCTGCAAATGAAAGAAAATAAGAACAAGTTATCTTATGACTTTTACATCTTAAATTATGGCAAGCTAACTTTACATGGCTGACATAATTCAATTTTAAAAATACTGTCAAACTGTATTAAGAGGTCACTTTTGGGAGAAAGACAAAGTTGCCTTACAGGACAGGTGACACCTTAAAAGAGGTTTAAGTCATATGAAATTTTCTATGACAGGACAAGAAAAAAGTAACCTTTTAATACAGGTGACTGCTTAATAGAAGTGATCATGACCACATTGGCAGGCTTGACTCTATTTTGTTTGTGCAATCATGCATATAGCTGCTGCACAACCGCTAATGTGCACATTAAATCTTTAGAAAATGTAATTTCAATCATTTGAAGGAACTGAATTAGATTGAAATTAATTTCTTTTAGTTATCTGCCCATAGACCGTTACATATTTTCCCGCTGTCTGTGAAAATACCATTGAGCATGACAGGGCCGACTCGAATGGATGTGTTTCATTAAGTTAGTTAAATTTTATCTTGTTTCGAGGAAAACTTTTCTTCTTTATTGCATATTAACATTTCATAAAGTTTTTTTGTTTTTTGCACTACAGATAATTTGAGTGCATACATATTTTTGTTTGTAATGTATAATACTATGTTGCTGAATTAAACACAGCCCATGGCACTGTCGTGTGGCTATTCAATTTAAATATTGTTTTCCAATTATTGGCCTACATTGTATATAGATATCTATGAGTATGGTATGTTCTTTGGAAATGCCTGTACCAAGTCAGGGTCATTACGGTTTTCACAGTTTTCCGGTTGTTGACTGATTTTGTCTGTTTATATACTTATCAGTTTTGACATTCCCTTTGTAAGATTGCTCGGAGTTCGGTAATTTTGTTATTACCCTTATGTTGTCTATGGGTTTTGATTGTTGTCTAGAAGAAGTAGGTAATGAGTCTATGTACAGTGTAGTGTTTATCATTATCTTACCTTCATCCCTAAAGTTGAACACACTAATTCTGCTATGGCAGCTGTGTTGTTACTATGGAAATGAATAGCAATCAGAAACAGCATCTCTCCGTAGGAACAACTATCTCCTGCAGCACTAGAAAAAATAAAATAAAATTAAAAACACTTCACCCCAACATGTACTAAACAAGAGCTGCAAGGTTGAGAGTACATTTTGCATATATCCCCCAACAAAATGGATGCTAAATCCTGAGAATAAGTCTGATAGTATGTGGACTATATATGTTACAGAAACATAATGCTTAAAGTATTTATTTTTTTCAGGAAGTTAATTATGGGTCTATTCCACAAGATGAGTGTCACAACTCATCGATGACAAAAATGACATTATCCAGCAAGAGAAATGAAGAAAAGCTTTAATTCAGATGGGCCGGTGGTAACAGTAAAATACATGTGATAGATTTCAAAGATATGTTGTAAAGGAGGCTCATTAATAATGTAATAGAAGAAATGTTATAAAGTTTGGTAAATCACATCAAATATGGAGATACCAGTTGTGGATTAAGATAAGTGTGATGCAGATGACACATTATGGAAGCAGAGGGCACAGAAAACAAAGGTGTATTTAGTGAGTGAGTGAGTGAGTGAGTGATTGTTGTTTAATGCCAAAAGAACATATCTGTTAGCTTTATAAGTGTGAAAACAAGTTACATTTCAAGAAATGATGATGAAGGCTGTTTTGGATCAGATCACCATGCTCTGTTGTATTTTGATAGTGTTAGCTCATTGACACAACAGTTCACAGATCACCATGCTCTGTTGTATTTTTGATAGTGTTAGCTCATTGACACAACAGTTCACAGATCACCTTGCTCTGTTGTATTTTTGATAGTGTTAGTTCATTGACACAACAGTTCACAGGTCACCATGCTCTGTTGTATTTTTGAGAGTGTTAGCTCATTGACACAACAGTTCACAGATCACCATGCTCTGTTGTATTTTTGATAGTGTTAGTTCATTGACACAACAGTTCACAGATCACCTTGCTCTGTTGTATTTTTGAGAGTGTTAGCTCATTGACACAACAGTTCACAGATCACCATGCTCTGTTGTATTTTTGATAGTGTTAGTTCATTGACACAACAGTTCACAGATCACCATGCTTTGTTGTATTTTTGATAGTGTTAGCTCATTGACACAACAGTTCACAGATCACCATGCTCTGTTGTATTTTTGATAGTGTTAGTTCATTGACACAACAGTTCACAGATCACCATGCTCTGTTGTATTTTTGATATGTGTTAGTTCATTGACACAACAGTTCACAGATCATCATGCTCTGTTGTATTTTTGATATGTGTTAGTTCATTGACACAACAGTTCACAGGTCACCATGCTCTGTTGTATTTTTGATAGTGTTAGTTCATTGACACAACAGTTCACAGATCACCATGCTCTGTTGTATTTTTGATATGTGTTAGTTCATTGACACAACAGTTCACAGATCACCATGCTCTGTTGTATTTTTGATAGTGTTAGTTCATTGACACAACAGTTCACAGATCACCATGCTCTGTTGTATTTTTGATATGTGTTAGTTCATTGACACAACAGTTCACAGATCACCATGCTCTGTTGTATTTTTGATATGTGTTAGTTCATTGACACAACAGTTCACAGGTCACCATGCTCTGTTGTATTTTTGATAGTGTTAGTTCATTGACACAACAGTTCACAGATCACCATGCTCTGTTGTATTTTTGATAGTGTTAGTTCATTGACACAACAGTTCACAGATCACCATGCTCTGTTGTATTTTTGATAGTGTTAGTTCATTGACACAACAGTTCACAGATCACCATGCTCTGTTGTATTTTTGATATGTGTTAGTTCATTGACACAACAGTTCACAGATCACCATGCTCTGTTGTATTTTTGATAGTGTTAGTTCATTGACACAACAGTTCACAGATCACCATGCTCTGTTGTATTTTTGATAGTGTTAGTTCATTGACACAACAGTTCAAAGGTCAGTTAACTTGACACATTATCCTAATTCTGAGTCAACCAGTCTTTGTTCTTTGTCCTTAATGCTAGGGGCCATCGTGGTCATGATTGTATGGAAATCCAACTACCTATGTAATCAGTGCCTATCACCACTACTGTTGTGAGTCCGAATCCTGCTCAGGTAAGGTGTACACAGAATTATGTCATAAAGTTTGTCAAAGACTTGCTGCAGGTCAGTGGTTTTCTCTGGGATAACTGAGATATTGTTGAAAGTGGCGTTAAACACCATAACCGAACCCTAACCCTGTATGTTTAATGGAGAAGCAGGAAATACTAATTTTATAGTCTTTAGTTTAACCTGTCTGGGTCTCGAATGCATTATCTATCACACTCAAGACGAACACGTAAAACATTACACCACGGAAGCAGATAAAAGGTTCACATGTATTTAGAAACGTCATTTCACATCAACAATACAAATAAGAGGAAGTTCAACCCAAACATCAGGAAAGATAAACAAACCAATTCATCAATACAATGGTACAAACAGATGAAACAATTAATAATAACAATGGTATAGATTGAGAGGAAGGACAAATCAAAACTTTTAGGTCAATTGTCTATAATTTCAGATCACAGATCTTGTCAAAATAATTACTGTTACCATGGAAACATATATTGGTATGCGAAAAGAAGTGAGAATATTTTATTGGTGTTTATTTAGATAGAATTATTCTACATATTTCCTCTTTTCTTCACCAGGCTCAAATTCTGCTTAATTTTTAAAGTTCTTTCTTAGTTAATTGTCTTAAAAAAAATGTCAAACAATGAAAACCGTTTTTTAAGATGTGAACGAATAAAAAAAAAGTGAAGGTAGGTTATACATTTTGTAGTGAGTGAGTGATTGTTGTTTAACGCCAATTTAGCAATTTTTCAGCTATATCATGGTGAGAACAAGTTAATTTTCAATGAGATGATGATGAAGTCCGCTTTGTTCTAGACCAACACGCTGAGTTGGATTTTTATAGTGCTAGCTCACTGAAATAACAGTCTGCGGGTAGACATGTCGCTCCACTCGGACACATTATTCTGATTACGAGCTGACCAGTCTTAGCGGAGAAACAAAAAATACCAATTTCATAGTCTTTGGTTTGACCCGAAGGGGGCTCGAACCCACGATCTACCACACCCGAGGCGAGCACGCTAACCATTATGCCACTGATGCGGTTTACAATTTGCATACAAGGCGTTTCAAACTAAAGATTAAGACACCCACATCTTTCTCTCTCTCTTTTACATTTAACAAATAATTAATGGAGGCAATAGTTTGTTGGAGAATTTAACATGGGTAACATTATAATCACAAAAAAATTATTCCAAGCAAAAGAATGTTTTAAATGTAAATAGTTTATAGAGAACTTGCTGTGTTGCCCGACACTGCACAAAGTTTTCAAGCGGAACCAAATACATTCGATTAACGAATCCAGTTCCTTACATGGAAGATGCAGAAGATGAGGATGGACAACAGTGGACACCAAGTGATGGCAAAAGTTCATATGACCTTTTTCTCTAAATCTGCAGTTTTTATACAGGTATACATTATAATAAGACATATTTTAAAGGGATAGTAGAGTTTATTTTTTATGAAATGTGACAGTAGTTTAAATAAGTGATATTTATGTAATAAAGGCCATGTTACTCACATGTAGAACACACTTATACATTTATTATAATTACTTTGTCAATCAGCTTTACATTTATTACAATTACTTTGTCAATCAGCTTTACCATAACATTTATTATAATTACTTTGTCAATCAGCTTTACATTTATTACAATTACTTTGTCAATCAGCTTTACATTTATTACAATTACTTTGTCAATCAGCTTTACATTTATTACAATTACTTTGTCAATCAGCTTTACCATAACATTTATTACAATTACTTTGTCAATCAGCTTTACATTTATTACAATTACTTTGTCAATCAGCTTTACCATAACATTTATTACAATTACTTTGTCAATCAGCATTACATTTATTACAATTGCTTTGTCAATCAGCTTTACCATCAAGTGCAGATTATTTGCATGAAAGGAGATCGAGACTTGGAAAACGAAACAAGGCGACATTAATTTCGCTTTAAAGTCTAGAGAGGGCGACTTCAGTTGATATAGGGTGAGAATTTTGCCTGGTTTGGTGAGCCCTGGCATGATAACATTATTTCACTAACAGGGAGGCTTTGCCCCATAAAACTAGTTTAACTCTGCCACTTTTTATTGAAGTGTCTGTACTAAGCCAGGAAAGTGATCGGTTATGTATTGTAGAATTGTTCAGACAGTGTGCTACATTTTTGTTCTTAATTTTTTTACTCCTACAAAACATTCAGAACGTTACAAAATAATGGCAGATGCTGTCAAGGTTGTTTTCCTTGTATCATTTCTGCTTCCTGGGCATGGGATTAAATCTTTGAAACATTTCTATCAGTAGAGATAGAGGGGATATAGATTTATGAAGTAAACTTCAATACTTTATTAAAAAGTATTATATGCATTTAATGATTTTGTGGAATAGTGTTCAAACAAATTAAGAAATACGAAAATATTTGACAATGGTAAACACCAAAAATAGCGGACAAGTGATTTCCCGGTCTGAAAAAAAAAAGTGAAACACATTGTTCTCATTTATAATGCGCAGCCCTCCTGCAAAATAAAGAATCTGGACAAAATCCCACGCATTATGCATAAGAAATTATGGTACTTTTTAAAAATATATTATTAAAAATAATCATCATTTCTTTAAAAACGAATTTCTCTTCAATTTATACAAATATTTCAAGTAAAGTTATCATAAAACACTTGAAGTTTGTTGAAGGACCCTTGAATCAATTCAAAATCTCCAGCAAACTTAAAGACAGATTATATAATATCATTTCCAATCTTGGAATTAAACACTGCATGGCTTTATCATAATATATCAATAAACAAAGCATTGGGTAAATTCTCTGAGTCAAATATGTTCTGCCTGAATGACTAAAAGCGATAGAGAAAAATATATTATTTTTGTTTGCCTGAATTACAAAATTCAATACATTTCAATCATTTGTAACTTGGATTAAACTTATATAAGTGATTGTTGTTTAACTGAGTGAGTAATTGTTGTTTAACAGAGTGAGTAATTGTTGTTTAACTGAGTGAGTGATTGTTGTTTAACTGAGTGAGTGATTGTTGTTTAACTGAGTAAGTGATTGTTGTTTAACTAGGTGAGAGAGATTGATGTTTAACTAGGTGAGAGAGATTGATGTTTAACTAGGTGAGAGAGATTGATGTTTAACTAGGTGAGAGAGATTGATATTTAACTAGGTGAGAGAGATTGATGTTTAACTAGGTGAGAGAGATTGATGTTTAAAATAGTGCGTAAATATTTTTCTAGTTTTTTCATGTAGATAAATTTAACTGTCCTGATTAAGCACTTTGGTTTTCTTGCTCCCAAAGACTTTTATATAATTTGGCTTTAAATTACTTACTAGAACTAAAGTAATATGATATTCATGTTTCTATGTTTTATCTAATAGATTTTAGAACGTTCTGATGGAGTGGTATCTTTTTATTTTCACTTTATTCATTCCATGACGACAGTGTTTAAGTACTGAGGTATGTAAATTTCCTTCTTCCCAAGTATATTACATATAGATAAAGTGTATTTCAAGATGAAAGGAAGTCTGTTATTCATATGTTTCTATGAAGTCCATAGTGTTTCTGTAAACATTAGAGACAGGAGAGAAAAACAATACAATAAAACAATGGTTTAGAGGAAGGATGAATTAAATGGTTGTACGTCATCGTAGGTCATTCAGTAGGAATACTGGTACTGGTTCATAAAACTTATGTAAAACAATGGACAAGGAAACAAACACAGAAATATTCTAGGAAATGCTAGTGAAACCAACCTTTGTGTAAACCAGAATTATGTGTTAACGGAATCTCTGGATGTGTAAATAAACCAGAAACAAAGACAGGTTTAGACAGGCTTCACTGTACATAATTTTACTTCAGATGATGATCAAACATTTTTGCTTTGGTGAATTATCTTTTGACACGCGTTGCACCTAGTCTCTGGTAATGATTGAAAATCACTGATGCATAAAATAAGGAAACAAATATCAAATCTATAAATAGAATAAATAAGGGTAATAACAAAATTACCGAGCTCCGAACAATCTTACAAAGGGAAAGTCAAAATTCATAAGTATATAAACAGACAAAATCAGTCAACAACCGGAAAACTGTGAAAACCGTAATGACCCTGCCTTGGTACAGGCATTTCTAAAGAAATGGTGGGTTGAATCAGATTTTAAGGCGCCAAACCTCCCGCTTTCATTACGGCTCAAAGGTTCCGGCTGTCACTATAACAGTATTTATAACAATACTGGAACATAATAGGTAAAATAGTTGTCAAAGCAGTACCAAATTCAGTGAAGTAAATGTCAAAAACAATTTTACGTCACACATTGATAAAAAAATATTTTTGACATTTTTGTTGACTTCCTTATCTTTATACATTTTCACTATATGAAAATGCATCGTTTATTATCGTCTCTGCAGAGACGGAATATATTTCGACAAGATCTTGGTATCGGAATATAAACTTTTTAAGAGATCGAATAAGGCGAATCTTTTAATAGCCCTGGTCCAGTAGCCTGTTTCTCAGATGAAGATGACGTTTCAGGAAATCAGAATAATTGCTACTGGCCCTTGCATAACGAATCAATTGCGAGATGTAAACACCATATGCAGGAGAAGCTGGTATATTGCTGCACATATTTGGAAAATTTATAATTTTAAAATTGAAGTCGTCCCGTTTATCATAAATTTTAGTACTGAGTTGACCACAATAAATAGCACAATGACCTCAATAAATAGCAGAAAAAACATCCTGATTTAATTCTATATTTAGAACAAGGAAGTTCATAAAGGAAATCACAATGAAGTGGCAATCAAACTTGACCTTCCTCTTGAACTTATTAAATCAATTTTGTTAAATTAACAAATCTTTTATGTAAAGACACACGACTACATGCAGGCATGAATCAGGGATTTTTTTATTTAAAAAGTGAGAGAGATATGGTTTCGTGCAACCTATGAAATACATGTGTACAGTTATGCATCTCCTTTTTATATTTTATTTTCCATTTTTTTTCAGAAAATTTATAAGGAATATTAATTGTTGTACTATTTTCAATATTCAATTTGCATCAGATTTTTGATTCTCTCCAACACTCATCAGTGTATAGTAGTTCTAGTATCTAGTTATGTTGAAGTTTGGTAATAATGGACAGATTTCATGTCTCCCTAAAATTTCATTATAAGTTGATAATAGACAGTACATTTTTTGCACCTAACTGACATAAAATAAAAAAGATAGTACCAGTACACATGTACTAGTGAAGCACTACAAGGGAGATCTATTGTCATGACTTAGATAGTATCAGTACACATGTACTAGTGAAGCACTACAAGGGAGATCTATTGTCATGACTTAGATAGTACCAGTACACACATACTAGTGAAGCACTACAAGAGATATCTATTGTCATGACTTTAGCTTACATACAACTTTTAATCATATGATTGTACTGATACTTAAATATCAATATTTTCCTCCTGTCAGCCTGTGTCAGGCAAAAAAATAAAATAATTCTGCTTCCACTAATATTCTTGAAAAAATGATGGTAGGTAGATGGATTTTATTTGATTTATTTGGACCTAGGTTATACAGAACAAGGATCTAATTTTAAACAGTGCCTATCCAAAAATGGGATTAGGGTTAATGCCACTTTCAACAATATTTCAGCCACATCGGGGTGGTCAGTTTATTGGTAGAGAAAACTGGAGTACCAGGAAAAAACCACTGACATGTCGCACGTCACCGATGTCCAGAAATGGAGATACAAACTTAAGGGTATACACAAACAATTAAGGTTGATAGGGTTAGTGCAAACACAGGTTAATTTTTGTTTGGCCTCACCACAGATCAATTCTAGGTAAACAAAAAATTGTTTGGCCTCGTCACAGATCAATTTTTGGTATTTTTATTTGTTTGGCCTCGTCACAGTACGTCCACAAAAAACTGGTGGAAAATAGCTAAACAAATATCTAATTTTAAAAATAAAAAAGAGATCATTCCCCCCATCAAAGTTAATGATGAGCTTATTTATAATAATAAAATAAAGTGTGAATTATCTAATAATTTTTTTGTTGCACAAACTGAGTTGGATGATGCAAACGTTGACCTTCCAAATATTTTATCTGAATCGGAATATGTGTTAAATAATATTAATATTACTGAATCAGACGTTGTTGATTTGCTCAATATTCTTGATATATCTAAAGCTATTGGACCCGATGGTATTAGTCCCTGTATTCTTAAGGAAGGAGCGTCAATTTTAAAATACCCCTTATGTAAAATATTTAATATTTCCCTACGAAGCGGTGTCTTTCCTTCCAATTGGAAGAAAGCTAACGTCTGTCCAGTTTTCAAAAAAGACAGCCCTGTATTGTTAGAATATTATCGTCCGATATCGCTGATTAGTATCGTTGGTAAAGTCATGGAACGATGTGGGTTTAAACATATCAATAATTATTTGCTTAATCATAATATTAAAATGCATTGTTAATCTGGCTTTACCAAAGGCAATTCAGCTATCAACCAATTGGTGGATATTACTAACAATATCGGAAAGGCTTTGGATGACGGAAAGGAATTTCGAATTGTTTTCTGCGATGTTAGCAAGGCATTCGATAAAGTTTGGCATCGTGGACTTTTGAATAAATTGAAAAATTATGGGTTTGGTGGAAATATTATCATTTGGTTAGAACATTATTTGCAAGATCGACTACAATGTGTTGCTATTAATGGATGTTATTCATCCTGGCAGTATATAAATGCCGGTGTTCCACAGGGGTCTATATTAGGTCCTCTTCTATTTTTATTATCCATAAATGATATTGTCGATAATATTCAGGCCCAAGTGAGATTGTTTGCTGATGATACCAGTATATTTCTTATAGTCGATAATGCAATTGAATCAGCAGACATTCTCAACAGGGACTTGAATACTATCACATCTTGGTCTATCAAATGGTTGGTTAGTTTTAATCCTCAGAAAACCAAAACGATGGTTATCTCACGGAAAGTCAACAAACCACATCATCCATCTCTAATTATGAATAACCAGCAACTCGAAGATGTAAAATATCATAAACATCTAGGTGTAACAATCTCCGATGATGGCTCATGGAACAAACATATTGAACTTGTCATTGACACAGCATATTCAAGGTTAAATATTCTTCGCATGTTAAAATTTAGACTAGATAGATTATCACTTGAAAAGCTGTATTTATCTTTTATCAGACCACTATTAGAGTATGGGGATGTAGTGTGGGACCCTCATAATATGTACTTAGTTAATATTTTGGAAAAGGTTCAAATTGAAGCGATGAGGATCATATCGGGTGGAACAAAATTAACTCCTTTAAGGGAATTATACAAAGAAACCGGATTATCAAAATTAAAAGATAAAAGGGAAAACCATAAGCTCATTCAACTATTTAAAATGCAAAATGACTTAACTCCGGCATCTTTATCAACTTTGATTCCTAACCGCATTCAGCATGTGCACACATACAACACCAGACATAACAATGCGTTTCCGTTGCCAAGAAGCCGAACATCACTCTATGCTAGTTATTTTCTACCATCTACTTTAAACTTATGGAATTCTCTACCGCCAGAAATAAAAGATTGCCCATCCCTGAGCATTCTCAAAACTAGACTTACTTCTAGAGTTGATCATGATAATGTACCTAAATATTATCATTACGGTTCAAGACTGACACAAATATTACACGCTTGTCTTCGTATGAGAAGTAGTTCTCTAAACCAACATTTGTATATAAAAAATATTATTGATAGTCTAATTGTTTTTGTGGAGAGATTGAATCTACACATCATTATTTATTTAAATGTCCGAAATATACTCGTCAACAAAATAGTCTTTTTCGAAAGCTATTGCAGCTACTGAACATTCGACCTTCGGAAAATTTACTATTATTTGGCAGTCCAGACCTTGATATCGATTCAAATACTATTGTTTTTATGACAGTGCATAAATATATTTCGCAAAGTAAACGATTTTTATCAAAATCATAAAACTCAGATACATCATGTGATTTTCTATCTAGAGTGCAACTTACAATTTCTTCTTCCTTTAATTTTCAGTTATTTAAACAATGTTAAATGAATTGAGTATGTTTTAATGACTATTTGCAATTTTTCATGTGGTTTTTTTTTAGGGAAACAGATTAATATAAGCATTACGCTTGTTTCTGAATCCTATGTTATATTGTATTGTGAAAAAAATGTAATATGTATTTCATCAATAAAAATATGCTTAAAAAAAAAAGAAAAAAAGATGAAAGGTAGTCTGTGATTCATATGTTTCTATGAAGTCCATAGTGTTTCTGTAAACATTAGAGACAGGAGAGAAAAACAATACAATAAAACAATGGTCTAGAGGAAGGATGAATTAAATGGTTGTACGTCATCGTAGGTCATTCAGTAGGAATACTGGTACTGGTTCATAAAACTTATGTAAAACAATGGACAAGGAAACAAACACAGAAATATTCTATGAAATGCTAGTGAAACCGACCTTTGTGTAAACCAGAATTATGTGTTAACGGAATCTCTGGACGTGTAAATAAACCCCCAATAAACCAGAAAAAAAGACAGGTTTAGACAGGCTTCACTGAACATAATTTTACTTCAGATGATGGTCAAACATCTTTGTTTTGGTGAATTATCTTTTGACACCTAGTTCCTGGTAATGATTGAAAATCACTGATGCATAAAATAAGGAAACAAATATCAAATCTATAAATAGAATAAATGACCTCAATAAATAGCAGAAAAAACATCCTGATTTAATTCTATATTTAGAACAAGGAAGTTTATAAAGGAAATCACATTGAAGTGGCAATCAAACTTGACATTCCTCTTGAACTTATTAAATCAATTTTGCTAAATTAACAAATCTTTGATGTAAAGACACACGACTACATGCAGGCATGCATCAGGGATTTTTTATTTAAAAAGTGAGAGAGATATGGTTTCATGCAACCTATGAAATACATGTGTACAGTTATGCATCTCCTTTTTATATTTTGCTTTCCATTTTTTTCCAGAAAATTTATAAGGAATATTAATTGTTGTACTGTTTTCAATATTAAATTTGCATCAGATTTTTGATTCTCTCCAACACTCATCAGTGTATAGTAGTTCTAGTATCTAGTTATGTTGAAGTTTGGTAATAATGGACAGATTTCATGTCTCCCTAAAATTTTATTATAAGTTGATAATAGACAGTACATTTTTTGCACCTAATTGACATAAAATAAAAAAGATAGTACCAGTACACATGTACTAGTGAAGCACTATAAGAGATATCTATTGTCATTACTTTGACTTACATACAACTTTTAATCATATGATTGTACTGATAATTAAATATCAATATTTTCTTCCTGTCAGTCTGTGTCAGGCAAACAAAACAAATAATTGTGTTTCCACTAATATTCTTGAAAAAATTATGGTAGGTAGATGGATTTTATTTTATTTGGACCTAGGTTATACAGTGCCTGTCCAAATATGGGGTTAGGATTATGGCGTTTAATGCCACTTTCAACAATATTTCAGCCACATCGGGGTGGTCAGTTTATTGGTAGAGGAAACTGGAGTACCAGGAGAAAACCACTGACATGTCGCACGTCATCGATGTCCAGAAATGGAGATACAAACTTAAGGGTATACACAAACAATTAAGGTTGATAGGGTTAGTGCAAACACAGGTTAATTTTTGTTTGGCCTCACCACAGATCAATTCTAGGTAAAAGAAAATTGTTTGGCCTCGTCACAGATCAATTCTTGGTATTTTTATTTGTTTGGCCTCGTCACAGATCAATTCTATGTAATTTATTTGTTTGGCCTCATCACGGATCAATTCTAGGTAATTTATTTAAGTATCTTTACTTTGTTTGGCCTCGTCACAGATCAATTCTTGGTACTTTTATTTGTTTGGCCTCATCACAGATCAATTCAAGGTAATTTATTTGTTTGGCCTCATCACAGATCAATTCTAGGTAATTTATTTGTTTGGCCTCATCACGGATCAATCCTAGGTAATTTATTTAAGTATCTTTACTTTGTTTGGCCTCGTCACAGATCAATTCTTGGTACTTTTATTTGTTTGGCCTCATCACAGATCAATTCAAGGTAATTTATTTGCTTGGCTTCGTCACAGATCAATTCTAGGTAATTTATTTGTTTGGCCTCATCACAGAACAATTCTAGGTAATTTATTTTAAGGATCTTTACTTTGTTTGGCCTCGTCACAGATCAATTCTTGGTACTTTTATTTGTTTGGCCTCTTCGCAAATCAATTCAAAGTAATTTATTTGTTTGGCCTCATCACAGATCAATTCTGAGTAATTTATTTGTTTGGCCTCGTCACAGATCAATTCTAGGTAATTTATTTAAGTATCTTTACTTTGTTTGGCCTCATCACAGATCAATTCTAGGTAATTTATTTGTTTGGCCTCGTCACAGATCAATTCTAAATTGTTTTTAAGTATGTTTACACTTACTCTTCAAAGTCTTCCTGGATGTTCATCAACCATTTTACCCAATCAATGGTTTGTTTCTCTAATTCACTATTCCTGTAATGAAGGAAATCACATATACATTGTACAGTCAAACCTGTCTTAAGAGGTCATGACCTTTGGGATGAAACAAAGTGGTCTTTTAAGACTGGTGACCTCTTAAAAGAGGTTCAATTCATATGAACTTTTCTATGACAGGACAAGAAAAAGGTGACCTTTTAATACAGGTGACTGCTTAATAGAGGTGACATCATGGCTAGCTTTAACTGTATAGTCAAACCTGTCTGATGTGACCACCTGTCTTATGATACCTTCCAAGGAAACATTAAAATAAGATAACATAATACAGGTGATTGTTTGATAAAGGTTTAATTAATATGAAATGCAAAAGGAAGAGAAATAAAAAATTAAGGTCACACAATACAAGTTATTGCTTAATAGAGGTGGTCACTAAAGCAGGTTTGACTGTAACTTAATAGAGGTGGTCACTAAAGCAGGTTTGACTGTAACTTAATAGAGGTGGTCAATAAAGCAGGTTTGACTGTAACTTAATAGAGGTGGTCACTAAAGCAGATTTGACTGTAACTTAATAGAGGTGGTCACTAAAGCAGGTTTGACTGTAACTTAATAGAGGTGGTCACTAAAGCAGGTTTGACTGTAACTTAATAGAGGTGGTCACTAAAGCAGGTTTGACTGTAACTTAATAGAGGTGGTCACTAAAGCAGATTTGACTGTAACTTAATAGAGGTGGTCACTAAAGTAGATTTGACTGTAACTTAATAGAGGTGGTCACTAAAGCAGGTTTGACTGTAACTTAATAGAGGTGGTCACTAAAGCAGGTTTGACTGTAACTTAATAGAGGTGGTCACTAAAGCAGGTTTGACTGTAACTTAATAGAGGTGGTCACTAAAGCAGGTTTGACTGTAACTTAATAGAGGTGGTCACTAAAGCAGATTTGACTGTAACTTAATAGAGGTGGTCACTAAAGCAGGTTTGACTGTAACTTAATAGAGGTGGTCACTAAAGCAGGTTTGACTGTAACTTAATAGAGGTGGTCACTAAAGCAGGTTTGACTGTAACTTAATAGAGGTGGTCACTAAAGCAGGTTTGACTGTAACTTAATAGAGGTGGTCACTAAAGCAGGTTTGACTGTAACTTACTAGAGGTGGTCACTAAAGCAGGTTTGACTAACTTTCTAGAGGTGGTCACTAAAGCAGGTTTGACTGTAACTTAATAGAAGTGGTCACTAAAGCAGGTTTGACTGTAACTTAATAGAGGTGGTCACTAAAGCAGGTTTGACTGTAACTTAATAAAGGTGGTCACTAAAGCAGGTTTGACTGTAACTTAATAGAGGTGGTCACTAAAGCAGGTTTGACTGTAATTTAATAGAGGTGGTCACTAAAGCAGGTTTGACTGTAACTTAATAGAGGTGGTCACTAAAGCAGGTTTGACTGTAACTTAATAGTGGTGGTCACTAAAGCAGGTTTGACTAACTTAATAGAGATGGTCACTAAAGCAGGTTTGACTGTAACTTAATAGAGGTGGTCACTAAAGCAGGTTTGACTATAACTTAATAGAGATGGTCACTAAAGCAGGTTTGACTGTAACTTAATAGTGGTGGTCACTAAAGCAGGTTTGACTAACTTAATAGAGATGGTCACTAAAGCAGATTTGACTGTAACTTAATAGAGGTGGTCACTAAAGCAGGTTTGACTGTAACTTAATAGAGGTGGTCACTAAAGCAGATTTGACTGTAACTTAATAGAGGTGGTCACTAAAGCAGGTTTGACTGTAACTTAATAGAGGTGGTCACTAAAGCAGGTTTGACTGTAACTTAATAGAGGTGGTCACTAAAGCAGGTTTGACTGTAACTTAATAGAGGTGGTCACTAAAGCAGGTTTGACTGTAACTTAAGAGAGGTGGTCACTAAAGCAGGTTTGACTGTAACTTAATAGAGGTAGTCACTAAAGCAGGTTTAACTGTAACTTAATAGAGGTAGTCACTAAAGCAGGTTTAACTGTATATATATATATATATCATTATCTGTTTCAGTACCTACTACATACTATGTATAAACTAACATGCAGTCAAGCCTGCACATGCAGTCACCTCTAATAAACAGTAACCTGTATTAAAAGGTCACCTTTTTATTGTCCTGTTGTTGAAAATTTCATATGAATTGAACCTCTTTTAAGAGGTCACCTGTCTTATAAGGCCACTTTTTCTTTGTTCCCAATGTGACCTATTAATACAAGTTTGATTGTACTTTGCTCTATTATCATGCTGTCAAATTATAGATACATTGTATATTTTAACAATCTAAGAAAAAATTATTTAAAAACTTTCAAAGTCTTCTATAAATCAATTCTACTGGAATACTGATTATATTTTGGGGCTATTCAAAGAAAATGAGGTACTTTTTACAAACTTTTGCAAAAACAGATCTTGAGGAAATATTGAAGATTTTAATTACATTTGTATAGTTTATTGATGAAAGATGAGCCTTCCCAGCATGCAATACACGTTCATAAGGAATAGATATTATTTCAAAACTACACTTAATAATTTCCTAAGAAGGTTGTACAGGATTATTTTTGTGCAACATGTTTGCCCCTTTTTTATTTTAACTAACATGCTTCCATGTTTGAGACCCATTATTTAGTATTTAGTGCACACAGCCAAATTAAGGATAAAATTTATTTTTTGTTCATTATGAAATTCAATTTTATTCCGTGAGTTTCAATGCACATGCCCCCATCCTCTTTTAAAATAACGTCTTCTGGTAAAATAAATAACAGGAAAAAATAATAAATTAAATAACTGATTTACAATAATGTTTGAAAACATAAACAAGAGGCTCACCTGGACATATTCATTAGGTTAAAATAAACAATTGAAAGATAATATAATTTTTTTTAATGAAATCAGTGTACAATACTTACCCTAACAAATATGGACACAAGATGATCATTGATAAACCAAGGGAGACAAATCTAGCACCAGCTTTACTCAGGGGTGGACGAGACGTCACCAGTCTCAACAGAAGCTTCATCTCTTCATCAGAAAATCTACAAAAATCATTTTAGTTTCATGTCAATATAATAATATACATGTATACCATATATGTATGATAAAGTCATGTAAAACTGTTTTTATAAGGATTGTATAGATTGGTTGGCTGGTTTATGGTGTTTAATGCCACTTTCAACAATATTTCAGCTATATCGTGGAGGTCAGTTTTATTGGTGGAGGAAACCGGAGTACCCGGAGAAAACCATCCACCTGTTGCAATTCACTGACAAACTTAATCATATAATGTTGTATCGAGTACACCTTGCTATGAACACGGTTCAAACTCACAACTTCAGTGGTGATAGGCACTGATTGCACAGGTAGTTGTATATCCAACTACCATATGATCATGACCATGATGGTCCCTCATGTCAATATAATAATCTACATGTACATTTGTATACCACATTATGTATGCGAAAATCATTCATCAAATGAACAACCACACACACCATCACCCCCAACCTCTCTCTCTCTCTCTAATTCCTTTCTTCATTCTCTGTTCTTCTTCAATTTACACATATTAATGTAAGAAATATGCATATACACGCATGCTCTATCAAATAATGTTGTAACTTACTGTATATAGGAGAAGACTTCATAAGTTTGTTTAACTTGTGTCTTATCCTTTTTGCATATTTGAGCAAATAAAATATGTTTAAACTATGCTAAAATCAGGTAAAATTGTTTTCATAAGGGTGGTATAAACAGAAGAATTACATATATTCGTGATGTGAAGAAATCGTATGACCATGCGTAAATGTAACCAAATCTACGAAATTATGAAGAATCACTGATTTTACCCAACCAGGGCTCCTACCTTGATCTACCGCATACGAAATGAGCACGCGAATCATTACACCATCAATGTGTTTAATAACTATACAATGTAGATGAGTTTTATACATAAACATTAAGAAACCAACCAAGCACTGAAGCTAGACCCCCAAGTCTGAAATATTTGTTTCTTAATTTAACTGCCTAATCTGAACATCTGTCTTCTATTCAAAGCATACAGGTGGTCCAGCCATATCCTAATAGGAAGATAATTTGTCTTAGACAAGCTTCAATGCATACTTCATTACAATCAGTCAGGGCTTTCCTTCACAATTAGACTTATAGTCAAGATATATATAGCTGAAAATGATATTGAATCCAAAGTGTTATATATATAGAAATGACTACTATTAATTATATATATAGAAATGACTACTATTAATTCTATATATAGAAATGACTACTATTAATTATATATATAGAAATGACTACTATTAATTCTATATATAGAAATGACTACTGGCATAGGTTTAATTATGATGTGGAAAAAATCTTTGTAAATCATTATTGTTTTGCTCAAACAGTGTCCAGCTAAAGCAATAAATCATAAAGTAATCAACCATCTGTAGGTGTCTTCTATTTCTTGAGAAATTCAGAGTATCTAATTAGATAACCTTGATTTTACTGCTATTACACACTTACTTAAGACCTCCCATTCCCTTCAGAACACAATATAATCTGACAAAGGAACTGGCTTGTAGTATTTCTATGTATTACACACTTACTTAAGACCTCCCATTCCCTTCAGAACACAATATAATCTGACAAAGGAACTGGCTTGTAGTATTTCTGCTTCTGATATGGCCTCTTTGTCATCTGGTAGAATTGAGATAAGATGTTCCAGTAAGTGGAGTCGTAAAGCTTGCAGTGTAGATGCTTGAGGGTCCTGCCGTTTCTGACAAAAAATTGCATACACAAAATAAATAAAATTCTGCCAAACCACACATGTCAGAAATCTAAAATTAAATTGTTAATTTTTCTTTTGTTTCGTTTTCAATTTGTCCCTAACAGCTGTGTATTGTCGCTAACAACTGTGTATTGTCCCTCACAACGTGTATTGTCCCTAACAATTGTGTATTGTCCCTAACATCTGTGTATTGTCCCTAACAACTGTGTATTGGTTTAAAATCCTTTGGCTGTAAACTGTAAGAAGAACTAATTACAAAATATGAGAAGGACTGAGACCCTATTAACCAGTTTAATCTTGTCATATACTTACACCTATCCTATGCCAGAAGGACTGAGACCCTCTTAACCAGTTTAATCTTGTCATATACTTACACCTATCCTATGCCAGAAGGACTGAGACCCTATTAACCAGTTTAATCTTGTCATATACTTACACCTATCCTATGCCAGAAGGACTGAGACCCTATTAACCAGTTTAATCTTGTCATATACTTACACCTATCCTATGCCAGAAGGACTGAGACCCTATTAACCAGTTTAATCTTGTCATATACTTACACCTATCCTATGCCAGAAGGACTGAGACCCTATTAACCAGTTTAATCTTGTCATATACTTACACCTATCCTATGCCAGAAGGACTGAGACCCTCTTAACCAGTTTAATCTTGTCATATACTTACACCTATCCTATGCCAGAAGGACTGAGACCCTATTAACCAGTTTAATCTTGTCATATACTTACACCTATCCTATGCCAGAAGGACTGAGACCCTCTTAACCAGTTTAATCTTGTCATATACTTACACCTATCCTATGCCAGAAGGACTGAGACCCTCTTAACCAGTTTAATCTTGTCATATACTTACACCTATCCTATGCCAGAAGGACTGAGACCCTCTTAACCAGTTTAATCTTGTCATATACTTACACCTATCCTATGCCAGAAGGACTGAGACCCTATTAACCAGTTTAATCTTGTCATATACTTACACCTATCCTATGCTAGAAGGACTGAGACCCTATTAACCAGTTTAATCTTGTCATATACTTACACCTATCCTATGCTAGAAGGACTGAGACCCTATTAACCAGTTTAATCTTGTCATATACTTACACCTATCCTATGCCAGAAGGACTGAGACCCTATTAACCAGTTTAATCTTGTCATATATACTTACACCTATCCTATGCCAGAAGGACTGAGACCCTATTAACCAGTTTAATCTTGTCATATACTTACACCTATCCTATGCTAGAAGGACTGAGACCCTATTAACCAGTTTAATCTTGTCATATACTTACACCTATCCTATGCTAGAAGGACTGAGACCCTATTAACCAGTTTAATCTTGTCATATACTTACACCTATCCTATGCCAGAAGGACTGAGACCCTATTAACCAGTTTAATCTTGTCATATACTTACACCTATCCTATGCTAGAAGGACTGAGACCCTATTAACCAGTTTAATCTTGTCATATACTTACACCTATCCTATGCCAGAAGGACTGAGACCCTCTTAACCAGTTTAATCTTGTCATATACTTACACCTATCCTATGCCAGAAGGACTGAGACCCTCTTAACCAGTTTAATCTTGTCATATACTTACACCTATCCTATGCCAGAAGGACTGAGACCCTCTTAACCAGTTTAATCTTGTCATATACTTACACCTATCCTATGCCAGAAGGACTGAGACCCTATTAACCAGTTTAATCTTGTCATATACTTACACCTATCCTATGCTAGAAGGACTGAGACCCTATTAACCAGTTTAATCTTGTCATATACTTACACCTATCCTATGCTAGAAGGACTGAGACCCTATTAACCAGTTTAATCTTGTCATATACTTACACCTATCCTATGCCAGAAGGACTGAGACCCTATTAACCAGTTTAATCTTGTCATATATACTTACACCTATCCTATGCCAGAAGGACTGAGACCCTATTAACCAGTTTAATCTTGTCATATACTTACACCTATCCTATGCTAGAAGGACTGAGACCCTATTAACCAGTTTAATCTTGTCATATACTTACACCTATCCTATGCTAGAAGGACTGAGACCCTATTAACCAGTTTAATCTTGTCATATACTTACACCTATCCTATGCTAGAAGGACTGAGACCCTATTAACCAGTTTAATCTTGTCATATACTTACACCTATCCTATGCCAGAAGGACTGAGACCCTATTAACCAGTTTAATCTTGTCATATACTTGCACCTATCCTATGCCAGAAGGACTGAGACCCTATTAACCGGTTTAATCTTGTCATATACTTACACCTATCCTATGCTAGAAGGACTGAGACCCTATTAACCAGTTTAATCTTGTCATATACTTACACCTATCCTATGCTAGAAGGACTGAGACCCTATTAACCAGTTTAATCTTGTCATATACTTACACCTATCCTATGCCAGAAGGACTGAGACCCTATTAACCAGTTTAATCTTGTCATATATACTTACACCTATCCTATGCCAGAAGGACTGAGACCCTATTAACCAGTTTAATCTTGTCATATACTTACACCTATCCTATGCCAGAAGGACTGAGACCTTATTAACCAGTTTAATCTTGTCATATACTTACACCTATCCTATGCCAGAAGGACTGAGACCCTATTAACCAGTTTAATCTTGTCATATATACTTACACCTATTCTATGCCAGAAGGACTGAGACCCTATTAACCAGTTTAATCTTGTCATATACTTACACCTATCCTATGCCAGAAGGACTGAGACCCTATTAACCAGTTTAATCTTGTCATATACTTACACCTATCCTATGCCAGAAGGACTGAGACCCTATTAACCGGTTTAATCTTGTCATATACTTACACCTATCCTATGCCAGAAGGACTGAGACCCTATTAACCAGTTTAATCTTGTCATATACTTACACCTATCCTATGCTAGAAGGACTGAGACCCTATTAACCAGTTTAATCTTGTCATATATACTTACACCTATCCTATGCCAGAAGGACTGAGACCCTATTAACCAGTTTAACCTTGTCATATATACTTACACCTATCCTATGCCAGAAGGACTGAGACCCTATTAACCAGTTTAATCTTGTCATATACTTACACCTATCCTATGCCAGAAGGACTGAAACCCTATTAACCAGTTTAATCTTGTCATATACTTACACCTATCCTATGCTAGAAGGACTGAGACCCTATTAACCAGTTTAATCTTGTCATATACTTACACCTATCCTATGCCAGAAGGACTGAGACCCTATTAACCAGTTTAATCTTGTCATATATACTTACACCTATCCTATGCCAGAAGGACTGAGACCCTATTAACCAGTTTAATCTTGTCATATATACTTACACCTATCCTATGCCAGAAGGACTGAGACCCTATTAACCAGTTTAATCTTGTCATATATACTTACACCTATCCTATGCCAGAAGGACTGAGACCCTATTAACCAGTTTAATCTTGTCATATACTTACACCTATCCTATGCCAGAAGGACTGAGACCCTATTAACCAGTTTAATCTTGTCATATATACTTACACCTATCCTATGCCAGAAGGACTGAGACCCTATTAACCAGTTTAATCTTGTCATATACTTACACCTATCCTATGCCAGAAGGACTGAGACCTTATTAACCAGTTTAATCTTGTCATATACTTACACCTATCCTATGCCAGAAGGACTGAGACCCTATTAACCAGTTTAATCTTGTCATATATACTTACACCTATTCTATGCCAGAAGGACTGAGACCCTATTAACCAGTTTAATCTTGTCATATACTTACACCTATCCTATGCCAGAAGGACTGAGACCCTATTAACCAGTTTAATCTTGTCATATACTTACACCTATCCTATGCCAGAAGGACTGAGACCCTATTAACCGGTTTAATCTTGTCATATACTTACACCTATCCTATGCCAGAAGAACTGAGACCCTATTAACCAGTTTAATCTTGTCATATACTTACACCTATCCTATGCCAGAAGGACTGAGACCCTATTAACCAGTTTAATCTTGTCATATACTTACACCTATCCTATGCTAGAAGGACTGAGACCCTATTAACCAGTTTAATCTTGTCATATACTTACACCTATCCTATGCCAGAAGGACTGAGACCCTATTAACCAGTTTAATCTTGTCATATACTTACACCTATCCTATGCTAGAAGGACTGAGACCCTATTAACCAGTTTAATCTTGTCATATATACTTACACCTATCCTATGCCAGAAGGACTGAGACCCTATTAACCAGTTTAACCTTGTCATATATACTTACACCTATCCTATGCCAGAAGGACTGAGACCCTATTAACCAGTTTAATCTTGTCATATACTTACACCTATCCTATGCCAGAAGGACTGAAACCCTATTAACCAGTTTAATCTTGTCATATACTTACACCTATCCTATGCTAGAAGGACTGAGACCCTATTAACCAGTTTAATCTTGTCATATACTTACACCTATCCTATGCCAGAAGGACTGAGACCCTATTAACCAGTTTAATCTTGTCATATACTTACACCTATCCTATGCCAGAAGGACTGAGACCCTCTTAACCAGTTTAATCTTGTCATATACTTACACCTATCCTATGCCAGAAGGACTGAGACCCTCTTAACCAGTTTAATCTTGTCATATACTTACACCTATCCTATGCCAGAAGGACTGAGACCCTATTAACCAGTTTAATCTTGTCATATACTTACACCTATCCTATGCCAGAAGGACTGAGACCCTATTAACCAGTTTAATCTTGTCATATACTTGCACCTATCCTATGCCAGAAGGACTGAGACCCTATTAACCAGTTTAATCTTGTCATATATACTTACACCTATCCTATGCCAGAAGGACTGAGACCCTATTAACCAGTTTAATCTTGTCATATACTTACACCTATCCTATGCCAGAAGGACTGAGACCCTATTAACCAGTTTAATCTTGTCATATACTTACACCTATCCTATGCCAGAAGGACTGAGACCCTATTAACCAGTTTAATCTTGTCATATACTTACACCTATCCTATGCCAGAAGGACTGAGACCTTATTAACCAGTTTAATCTTGTCATATACTTACACCTATCCTATGCCAGAAGGACTGAGACCCTATTAACCAGTTTAATCTTGTCATATATACTTACACCTATTCTATGCCAGAAGGACTGAGACCCTATTAACCAGTTTAATCTTGTCATATACTTACACCTATCCTATGCCAGAAGGACTGAGACCCTATTAACCAGTTTAATCTTGTCATATACTTACACCTATCCTATGCCAGAAGGACTGAGACCCTATTAACCAGTTTAATCTTGTCATATACTTACACCTATCCTATGCCAGAAGGACTGAGACCCTATTAACCAGTTTAATCTTGTCATATACTTACACCTATCCTATGCCAGAAGGACTGAGACCCTATTAACCGGTTTAATCTTGTCATATACTTACACCTATCCTATGCCAGAAGGACTGAGACCCTATTAACCAGTTTAATCTTGTCATATACTTACACCTATCCTATGCCAGAAGGACTGAGACCCTATTAACCAGTTTAATCTTGTCATATACTTACACCTATCCTATGCCAGAAGGACTGAGACCCTATTAACCAGTTTAATCTTGTCATATACTTACACCTATCCTATGCCAGAAGGACTGAGACCCTATTAACCAGTTTAATCTTGTCATATACTTACACCTATCCTATGCCAGAAGGTCTGAGACCCTATTAACCAGTTTAATCTTGTCATATACTTACACCTATCCTATGCCAGAAGGACTGAGACCCTCTTAACCAGTTTAATCTTGTCATATACTTACACCTATCCTATGTCAGAAGGACTGAGACCCTATTAACCAGTTTAATCTTGTCATATACTTACACCTATCCTATGCCAGAATTCACTGATCATTATCATTTACTATCTTTTGAAATAGACAGAAAAATAAATAACTTACTTTTTGACCCAACTTTACATACTGTGAAAACCAATTTCTGACATTCAAATTGTTGCCAAGCAACAAACCACAGACAAAAGCGATGACATCAGCAGTTTTGTCTTTAATGTCCATAGCAACACCATGGTAATCCTTACTGACTAATAAAGTCAAGGCCACAGCTAATCCTGGCATGGTACAGTGTTTAACCTGAATTAAAAAAAAACAATCAAAACTTTACAATCTAATAAAAAATTAAATGTTTGAGTGATCTTCGTAACAACATTCAGAATAGAGTCATGCCAGGTAACCTTTTGTGCACATTCAGTACCTCTCTACTTCTTCATATAACATCTATGCTGTTCAATATCTACAAATTTTGTAGGTTTTCCAGTTATTGATGGTTGGAAATATGAGATCTGATGTGACACCACAAACTATCCTGTTCTAGTGAATGCTAACACAAGGCTATGATATAGCTACACCTCAGGACATGTACATGAAAGTAGCGTAAAACATCTTAAACCAACCAAACAAAGCTGACTTACACAAAGTGCCCTAATATTTAACATTTCTCCAGGGTTCATTGTACAAAGATTTAACAAGACTTCCATTCTACGTCTGCCACTTGATGATTCTTCATCTTGAGTTTCTCCATTAGCAATCAAACTGGTACAGACTATAAATAGACATTAAAATGGTACAAACTATAAATAGACATTAAAATGGTGCAAACTATAAATAGACATTAAAATGGTGCAAACTATAAATAGACATTAAAATGGTACAAACTATAAATAGACATTAAACTGGTACAAACTTTAAATAGACATTAAAATAGTGCAAACTATAAATAGACATTAAAATGGTACAAACTATAAATAGACATTAAACTGGTACAAACTATAAATAGACATTAAACTGGTACAAACTATAAATAGACATTAAACTGGTATAGACTATAAATAGACATTAAACTGGTACAAAGAGTATATAGACATTAGACTGGTACAAACTATAAATAGACATTAAACTGGTACAAATTATAAATAGAAATTAAAATGGTACAAACTATAAATAGACATTTGTCTTAATATCATTGTTATCAGTAAAATAACATTAGCTAACCTTTACGGTCCTCGAAATGATCATTTGAATTTACTGGTCCGCATCAAATTCTTGAATATATTTTATATATACATTTGTACATGTATATCTAAATAAAAACTGAAAAATTTACTGTTCCAAACAAAGTTTTACTGGTCTTCAGCCAGAGGAATGCGGCTTCACTTATTGCTTTTCAAATTTAATTGCAACAAATAATTTAAACAGATTATGAATAAGATAATCACATAAAGCTCTGGTAAATTAAAATTTATGAACACTCAATGATGGTTGTCATCTTAGATTTAAATGGATATGACAAACAAACAAAGTCTAAAGATCCAATCAATTATGTAACGTAAGCTGCATTTACACAGACAAATATTTACTTGAAATATGTTTCAAACTTTACCTGTACACCCGTTGCACACGCACACGCACACATATCAAAACTTCTTCTACTATTTGATGGACCCATCAAAATTGTTTGAAGACATGCTTAAACTGTCAAATATATGTCTGAAACAGGTGCATAGGTAACTTATGAATTGACTTTGAAGGAATTGTTTGTAAAAGTACCTTTAGATTTCTGAGGATAAATTAAGAGAAAAACCCACAACAACTAGACCAAATTGCTACTGAAAGTTATCCAAGGGAGACAATTTTGATGAGTATATGAATATTGGACTATAATTATCATGATGACTGCTACCTTCTTTAAAGCTATCAGGAGAGTTAGCTACAAGTCGACACAACAACCATCCACCATTAGGTAAATGTAAAAGTGTTTCTGCAACATCTTTAATTTGTAACAGTGATGGCAGTTCTGGAAAGAAAGCAAACATTTTGTTATTAGGTAAATGTAAAAGTGTTTCTGTAACATCTTTAATTTGTAACAGTGATGGCAGTTCTGGAAAGAAAGCAAACATTTTGTTATTAGGTAAATGTAAAAGTGTTTCTGCAACATCTTTAATTTGTAACAGTGATGGCAGTTCTGGAAAGAAAGCAAACATTTTGTTATTAGGTAAATGTAAAAGTGTTTCTGTAACATCTTTAATTTGTAACAGTGATGGCAGCTCTGGAAAGAAAGCAAACATTTTGTTTAGTTAAGAGTTTTATTCTTGCCATATCACAAATGTACTGATTTACATTTGTATCTGTATCAGAAACAGGTGGGTGTAATCCCCTCCATATTATGTCACCCCTCTTACATTTGAAATCTTGCCAGATAAGAGGGATCGTCTCTCTTGTGAGGAAAAATTTAGTCATTATTTTACAATCTCAGTGCACTTGAAATCTTACTTGATTAGAAGGGTGGCATTCAATATGAGTGGCTTTATAAGAGAGGGATTACTGCATAAGTAATCTTCATCAGCAATGCCAATGGAGGGTTATTGCAATCATTATTAAATTGCTCAAAATACACAACAGCAGAAAAATGCACTTTATTTTTTTAAATATATGAAATATTTACATCTGAGTTCTCACTGATCAGTTTGTTACAACTGTCCAGGTCCCCACTCCCAGTAAGTCTGGTAGTCACAAAATATATGAAATATTGCTGAACTCCAATAATTACCTGTCTGCAATATTTACATACTTCCTTGTGCAATAATTATATACCTGTCTTTGTGATAATTTCATACCTGTCTGTGCAATAATTATATACCTGTCTGCAATTGATACATATCTGTCTGTGCAATAATTACATACTTGTTTGTGCAATTATCACATACCTATCTGTAATATTTATATCCCTGTCTGTACAATAATTACATCCATGTATGTGCAATAATTACACACCTGTCTGTGTAATAATTATATCCCTGTATGTGTGATAACTAAATCCCTGTGTGCGCAATAATGACATACCTGTCTGTATAATAATTATATCCTTGTCTGTGCAATAATGACATACCTGTCTGTAATAATTATATCCCTGTATGTGCAATAATTACATCCCTGTCTGTGCAATAATTACATACATCTGAAATAATTATATCCATGTCTGTGCAATAAATACAATATACATTCCTGTCTGTGCAATAATTACATCCCTGTCTATGCAATAACTACATCCCTGTCTTTGCAATAAATACATCCCTGTCTCTGCAATAATTACATCCTTGTTGTTGCAATAATTACATACCTGTTTGTGCAATAATTACATAGCTGTCTGTGCAATTACAATATCATTTTCAGTTTCAGCCTTTGTAATACACAACAATACTTCCTCTAAATAAATATTTATTTACATACCTGCCTGTGCAATACACAACACATCAGATACTTCTTCTAAATACACAATACTCTCCAGTAACTCAGATGATTTGAAATAAAATTCAGATTTATTTTCTTTCATCTAAAAAAAATAATTATAAAGTTTAATCAAAATAAAATAACAAGACTTTACTATGATAAATGTTCATTGTAATTTTCAATTCGTATCATGATTTTTTTCAAAACACAGGTGCAAAGGATCGTTTACAAATTTTTAACTTCTTACCCTTTCGGGGCATCTAACATTCATCTCCTTCAGATAATCTTATATCTTGTAATTTGGAACATCTGTTTTCAACCCCTTTCTCCCACTTCTGGTAACTTTATGACATTATGTGATTTGGAACCTTAATTCTTCCCCTCTATTCCACCCTCAGATACCCTAATGTACCTCAACTGCACATGACTAATCAGTAAAAGAAATGCAGAAAAACAGATACATGTGTCAAATGGTTTGACCTTTGAACCAATACAAAGCTATTAACCTGTGAAGCTACAAACAGAAGTTCACTCAACAACAAACGTATCCTACGTGCATGGTCACTCCTCTCAAACTCCATCGCCAGACCAGTCTGTAACTGGGATATCAGCACACTCTCTGTCTGTGATGTTCCCACTTTTGTTCTAGAAAAAATAAAATTAAAACATGATATATTATTATCTACATAGAAAACAAAAGATCGAGCAAAACAAACCTCACAAAAAAATAGAGGTGAACTCGGGCATACCAGAATGCAAACATCATCTGATTTTGAAATCACGTTGGACATCAGTATATGTAAATAAATAAAAAATAATATAAAAATACATGAACCCACTACAAAACAAGTCAAGACAAACTATAACTAAGTGATTTACAGGTACAGGTGGATAAATCAGTTCAGTACTTGCTAAAGTCAAGAAATGTTTTTCTTGAAAAGTCTAATTACAATACTGTATATCAAATGTCAAATGAAGCAATGCAGCTGTCAAGGTGACTTTTAGAAATGACAAATTGACAAGATGTGAAAATAATGTGTTTAACAATCACTGATTTAAATCTCTACCATTTGTTTCAAAAAACAAAAAAAATCTGTAATGAAATAGTGACTGGCACCTCCTCTAGGTGTGACTCCGATGCATTGCAATGAATGAAAAATTCAGAAAAGTTGACACCGAGTGACATGGTATTTACTATGAGGGTATATAAAGAGAACTGTGTACAAATGCTTCAAATACATGCAAATTATATAGTAGGGATGATCAAATCAAGCATATATGGGCATAAAATAAAATTAGAAACACATTTTCTTAGTGAAAACATAATTCGAAGTAGAAATTATATTAAAAAAATACGATTTAGATTTAGAATCATGTTTATTTTTAACAAATTCCACATCATTTTACCATAAATTAAAAGTGATTTCTATCATTTATCCCCGTTGACATAATTTATTTCACAAAAATAAAGGAGTGTTGACATCAAATGGAGGTAATTCCGGCGGCTTATTCCGCAGATAAATTACATAATCCTACTTCTGATTTGAGCATCTTCGATTGTTTACACTACAGACTGAGAGCTACCTTTATTGGTAATTAGCCTTAAATGGTCAATATATTACTTCATTAATAATATATGATATAAATATACAGGTATAACAAAACAAAAAGACAAATATTTAATGGCTGACAAAAAATTGCGAATACAAAGAAAACTGAAGATTGAGCAACACAAACACCACTAAAACTCAAAATGAAGTCAGATGTTCTGTATGAGTCTGCAGTTTGAACTTCACTAATACCACTTCATGGGAGAAGAAGCTGGGGGCAATCACTCTCCACACTTTGAAAAATTTAGGGTGGCAAGTCTAATTTTACCCCCCCCCCCCTTTTTGGCATTAAATTTATGAAAAAAGCTTGTTTACTTTAGTATGGAAGAATATATTGTCCAGTCAGCCAAGGGTATAAGAATATTTGGATAAGTGTATGCTTTGAAACCACAGAGACTTTTTCTTTATTGCTGCAGTTTTGAAAATTTACTGTCAAGTCAAATAAGGAATACATTTTTTGTACATATTTCATAAAAATGTAAACCAAATGTAATGAGCATCCATTTAATTTATTCTGGTAATTACACATAATTGTCTATTTATATTCCAAAGAGAAAAAAATAGTGAAATTGTGAAAAAATATATTGTTCTTTTCATATTTTAGTGTATTTTTCATAAAAAAAATGTATGAGGATGCCCCTATTTAAAGCCCCATAAAAAAAAATTCTATTGAAAATAATTTTTTTCATATTCTGCATGTTTACATGTATATGATGCTTTTGGTATGTTGTGGGTCTGAAAGGGGTCTAAGCATGATACGTGAATGGCCTTTTTTCGGAAGCCTGACATGTGAAAAACGGAAAATATAGACGTGAAAACGTGATATCTAGTGCAACGTGATCCGTGAAAAATCATTATTCTGTACGTGAATGCGTGAAAATCTAACTTACTGTTAAGCGTGAAGACGAAACACAAGCACGTCTGGTGTATTCATTAGCTGCGGAACCGTAGCCCTTATGGTCCTTGATCAGTTTTCTGATATTTGCGGACCTATAAGGGTTACGGTTCCGCAGCTAGTGTATTCATATGCTCAGGAAGAGTGAGCGATATCTACCACTCATAGTCAACAACATTCAAATCGTAATATAATCAGTGAAATTCGTCACAATTTGGCAGCTATGAGGTCTTCCACATATATAACTGACACCAAGAAGTCCCTGACAATAAACGGTAATCAATCCATGCAGATAAGCGTGAAACGTGAAATATCCAAATATCTAAGCGTGAAGCGTGATTTTGCCAAATTTTAAGTGTGATTGGTACCCCCCCTTCAGGACCCCCTATGTTGTTTTTTAATATTTAATAAAAAGAAAAGATGAAGAAAAAGTTGGGTCACTTTTTTCATAAAATGAAAATTTTCCAAAAAAAGGTGCCTACCAACCTATGAATAAAGGTAATAACAAAATTACCGAACTCCGAACAATCTTACAAAGGGAAAGTCAAAACTCATAATTATATAAACAGACAAAATCATTCAACAACCGGAAAACTGTGAAAACCGTAATGACCCTGACTTGGTACAGGCATTTCTAAAGAAATGGTGGGTTGAATCAGATTTTAAGGCGCCAAACCTCCCGCTCTCATTACTGTTCAAAGGTTCCGGCTGTCACTGTAACAGTATTTAAATACAGGAACAAAATAGGTAAAATAGTTGTCAAAGCAGTACCATATTCGGTGACGTAAATGTCAAAAATATTTTTACGTCACACATTGACAAAAAAAATTCTTAACATTTTTGACTTCTTTATCTTTATATATTTTCACTATATGAAAATGCATCGCTTATAATTTTTTCTGCAGAGACGGAATATATTTCGACAAGATATTGGTATCGGAATATAAACTTTTTAAGAGATCGAATAAGGCGAATCTTTTTATAGCCCTGGTCCAGTAGCCTGTTTCTCAGATGAAGATGACGTTTCAGGAAATCAGAATAATTGCTACTGGCCCTTGCATAGCGAATCAATTGCGAGATGTAAACACCATATGCAGGAGAAGCTGGTATATTGCTCCACATGTTTGGAAAATTTATGATTTTAAAATTGAAGTCACCCCGCTTATCATAAATTTTAGTACTGAGTTGACCACTGTCGTCAAATTCGAGGTATAAGTCCAAAAATGATGCAGACGAAGCTGTATCGGTGGTCTCTTTAACTTCCAGCTCTGGAGGATATATCAATGGAAGAAATTCTGCAAATCTAGAATTATTGATAGATAAAACGTCATCAATATACCTGTGTGTGAAATTAAAGGCTCTAGCCTCATAAATCTTCTCATCTTTTACAAGCTTTTGAAGAAACTCCGACTCATACGAGTATAAAAATAAATCAGCTAGAAGAGGGGCACAATTCGTACCCATTTGTATGCCGATGACCTGCTGAAACAGTGTCCCTCCAAAGGAGACAAATATGTTATCGATGAGGAACCCATATCTTGGTTTTAGAAAAGCAGTTAACTTCAAATCTTTTTTCTTCTTCAATTATTCAGAGGTTGTACAAAGAATTAAAGTGAAAAAATATAAAGAAATATGATGTTTAGGAAAACCATGCCAGTGGAGAAGATGCTGTGACCATCCCAGAATATGTCAGAAAACCATCAAGAATAACAAGACAGTATCACCAGAACCGTTTTTCCATACTGAGCACTTCAACAGATGCTTATCAGAACAGCTTCATATCCAAAACTATAGCTGACTGGAACAGTCTACCATCAGATGTAATTCAGACACCAACCACGGACTGCTTCAGGGAAGCTGTGTGGAGGCATCTGACACCGTAATATGTATACATGTAAATGATGTTGCTTTTAATTGTAAATTTTGCTGGTATTACCAGTTTTTAGCCCATGCACAATGGTTGACGCTTTCACAACAAAATCTGCGTAATGCATATCACGCTGCAGATCAACAGTATAGAAGTAGAAGTAGAAGTTGCTTTAGTTTAAATGAAATATCATTTATACCGAAGTTGTTGTTCTTTTTTTACATCTTGTTCAAGTGCATGAAAGTCAATGGAGAGTAAAGCAACAATGCCGTTGACAACTTCTATTCCAGATAAAATTTTCAGTACTTCTTTCTTTGATTTTGTCCAATTATTACTTTCATCAAGTGGCTTACACAAAGCCATTCTGACAAGACATGGAAGAACCGGTCGTAAATCACATTCTTTTGCTGCACTGAGAGATGTTATGTCTACATCTCGAACACCTCTGAAAATATCTGGCTTGACACTACACTTTAAATTCTGCATCGTTGTTTCAAGCCGTAATAATGTACAATAAATAAATTCTAAAATCTATCTTCTCTGGGCGCAGACATTTTGTTTCTCTTCGATGTTAAGGAGACGCTTTAAGTAAATTTTACACAATTGTTCAAACGTTTAACTGACTAAGACAAGCACCAAAGTAATATGGCAGCTGCCAGACAAAATTCTGGACAGGGTAAAAATTAACGTCTTTTACACTTTATTGATCTTTTAATAGAGTCTGTAATACAGTTAAATATAATTAATGGGAAAAATCCTTACCTTTCCTCTGTATCTTTACCTCCTTCAAAGGAGAACCATACTGTGTCGTATGTTAAACGTGTGTTGGGTGGCGGTGCTCTGTAGACTGTACAGTGCTGTGTGAGTGAAAATCCCATCACCTCCGTATCCATGAATAAAATTTATGTACACTCAAAATCAGGCTTATTCACACGGGATATAAAAGTTTATCAAATCAAGTTAAAACAATCCACAACGAATGTCCTGACATTACGTATAAAATATGCATGTTGCATGTATTGGAAAAATTTAAGAAGACGCATCACTGTTTAAAATCTAAAAGTCTCTGTTCATATGGTTAAAATCTAAAATCTATTTGTTGCGGTTTTGTTTCTTGGTATAAAAAGTAATTGTCACATCCTAAAATCTAAAACGAATCGTATTTGCAGTTTAAGATCTAAAACGTCATCTTTCAAAGTCTAAAATCTAAAACAATTATCACAGTTTATTGTAATGGATTCTTGGGCAATCCCCGGACGGCTCTCCCCTCCCCCTTTTCGCAATGTTAGATCCGTTTCTTCATTGTTGTCTGTATTTTGTCTCTATCACTCTCCAGAAGCTTCGTTCTCTTAATATGTAATTTGAACATTAATCTCCTTGATAGACCTTTGAGTCTGGCTATGCTGGCTGAGTTTTTCTTGGTAGGTTTTACCTTGATCGTATTGTCCATAAGCAGTTGTAGTTGGTCAACTTCGCTCAGGTCCGTAAAATTTTCATTATTTTGGAACTCATTTTGCCATATAGCGTTGATCTCGGACAGTAAAGCTACTCTCTCCGACTGTACTTTTTCACATTGGAGAATGAAGTGTAGTACATTCTCTTCAGCTGCTCCGCATAGCAGGCATGTTGGGTCAGTTTCATTTCGGTAGTACTTAATGCGTTTTGTTTGCAGCATGCATATGTATGTCCCGGTGACGAGTCTTAATTTTACTGGAATTCTACTGATGTCTAATGATGAGTAGCATCTGTGCTTCAAAATAGAATGTATTTTGCATTTGCTCAGGTTGTTGTTACTAAGATATTGCAGCCCTTTGTAGAATTGTGCTAGAGTTGTTAGCTGGGTACACCAGTGGTCATTCACTCTTGATTTCACCAACGAGATCCATCATGATTTTTTGATAGGATTGTCCAAATAGTTGTACTCCTCTTTCAGGTCGTATTTTCATAGTATTTTGTTGACACATATAAACCAGCTGTTACTAGATTCCTCTTTCACGGTTAGTTGTCTTCTTGCAAGCTTTTTCTCAGTGTTTTTTTCGCCCTGATGACAGACGTTATTGAAGAATGTGAGGGCTTTTATATGAATGTGTGCTTCTATTGGTAGAATTCCAGTTAGTATATAAACGGCTGGGTCCGGACAGGTCATCAGTAATGACAGGATTTGTTTTAATATCCTTTTCTGGAAGAGTTCTAGTTGTTCAAGAGGTTTTGAGAACGGTAATAATAGCTCCATACCGTAAAGCAATACTGGTGTTATGTAGGTTTTGTAGATGTGTAGTAGGGACTCAGGATCCAGGCCGTTGTGTCCATGAAATCCACATCCGAATAGACTGTATGCACTACGTCTTGCTTTAGTTATATTTTCATCAACATTGGTTTGGATATTGTGTTTCATCGTTGTTGTTCTGATGATACCTAAATGAGTAGCTTGCTCCACCTCGGGCATGGTGATATTCCCCATATTAAGTTTCTCGTTGGTTGTTTCGCACTTGTTTGTTGTTTCCTCTAATGTGGATTGCTACACTTTTCTTTGGTTGTAATTCATATCCCTCAAGGTTCGCAAAGTCAAGAGCCATGTTGACCATGATCTGTGCATTACTGAGCTGACAAATACTGACACATCTACCTCCATTTTTGTACCTTGTTTTTTTTTTAAATATATAATATATTCGGAAAGAAATAAAAAGCTGACAACTATCTATATTTCAATGAAATTACCGTTGTGAGTTCAATAGTGTGATTTTTTTATGAATGATTTGATGAAAAATAAACAATTAAAACAATGACATTTTTGTTTATTGATGACATATTTTATATGATAATAAGACTACAAACTTAACACTACAAAAAGTTCCCAAAAAACACTAACACTGTAACACTAGCACTAGCACATGATCTTAGGTAAGTTTAGTCAGAGTCAGAGGATGCTGCAGTACGAGATATTGATGGCACAAAGAGGTTGCCAACTTCACGCAGAAACTCAGACGTGCAGAGAGTCTTTTCCTTGTAAAGGTCTCGTAGAGATAAGTCCTATATTGGAATAAGATATAACTTCAATATTGTTGAGATAAATTTTAAAGTATAGCAACATGGAACATTATTTCACTATTTTGCCAATCTAAATAAATTAAACTTGTTTTCAATGTGCTTTAAAATGAGAAAATGAGAGATTTCACAATTTTAAAATAAGTTAAAATTACATGAGTTGCAAAGACGATGTTGCCATCGGAAACAGCCATCACACTCTAAGGCATGCTGTCTCGGTCTAACGTGAATCTTGCATACAACACAAGGATATGTAGCCATCGTTGAATGTTTTAAGTTCACGAAGCTAAAGACTTTTTCCTAATTAATCCTCTGCTTGTACAATGAAATGGCTTGGGTTTTGAGGTTTTTTTTTTGTGATTACAATATTAATTAATCCCAATCATATTACCAATATAATATAAATGAAGAACAATAGACTATAATTAAGTGTTAATGATCTTGAAGATTTTGTTTGGACAAGGCTTTCTTTTTTAATTTCTTTTATGTTAAAATATGAATGACTTTAACTTAATAACTTAACCTCTAAGCATGTAAATGTGTTGTAATATAGTGTATTCATGATATTTTATATTGGGTCCGAAACGACTATGTTATTTGGTGCCGGAACGACTGGGGCCGGACGGGTATTGGGGTAGCATCGACCTGCTTCCGTTACAATAACAATGCAACACAAGCCCTGGTGGGCTTTTGATAATCAAGCGAATAATTGCAATTTCTACACACTTGTGTGTATTTTTTAATTTATACCTCTGGAAAATCAAAGATACATGTAGTATTATTTTTATGTAAACATTATAGCTACACTAAATACATATATGTCAACTTTTGTGTCATATTTATGCTTGTAATGTAATTTGTGTGTAGTTATTTTGGATAAACATGATGAAAGGGATGTTTTGATTTGTTATACAAATGTTTTAAGAATCTTGCTTTTTATTCTGCTGATCTAAGCTACAGTAAGACAATCACCATGGTGACTATATTTCAGAGTCTGAAGACAGAGTAAGATTCCAGACAGAGTTAGAATTTGTTCAATGTCTAGCTAACCCTAATTATCTGAACTGTAAGTATAGTTTTTGTATATGTATACAGTATTGGCTTAATTTCCTTGGAGGGGCTGTCATGATCGTATGGTAGTTGTATTATAAAATCAGTGTCTATCACCACTAAGGTTGTGAGTTTGTGTATTAGTTTAATTTCCTTGGTTAGAATGTGTGTCTAGCTAAGACTGTCAGTAAATCTTGGCTAAGTCTAATTATTTCTTAAATGAAGATAAATCATGGGCTAACCCAAATTATCTTAAATGAAGATAAATCATGGGCTAACCCAAATTATCTTAAATGAAGATAAATCATGGGCTAACCCAAATTATCTTAAATGAAGATAAATCATGGGCTAACCCAAATTATCTTAAATACAAGTACATCAGGCCTCTACATTAAATTTTTTTTTTACCTTGTCCCTTCGGACAACTAACTAAAAAAGAACTTGTCTGACTCAATCTTTTAGTTGTCCAAAAAAAAAATAATAAAAATTATAAAAACCAGAGAATAATTATCAGCAATTTGTGTAAAATGTTTTGGTCATTGTCTCATAAACATTATCTCGTCCTGTCATTGACATCTTTTATCGACAAATTAACATGCACTTAGAAATAAATGCATTGGTATCAAACGATGCCATCATAGCATAAGTGTCTAATTATCAATTTCTAAGTTTGGTTCTCAAATAGCTTTATATATAGCAGGCCCATCTAAGGGGTAATCGTATAATGTGGATTGAATCCATGATGCTTTGGACGTCGTTGTTCACCATCTATTGAATGCAGATTGTGTATCAAAATCAACTACAGAATTTCCCTCCATGGAAATTAACATTTGACGCCTTAACATTTCTGGTTAAATTGAGCTCTGCCACTTGTTGTAAAAAACGTGCTTTCTAAGCTCATCCATGCCGATGCGCATGGTATTTACGTTTCCAGGGAAGTATTGTATAGGGGAAGGAAATACTATAAACAAATCTATTTCTATTTCATCATAATTACTTAATGCCAGTTTTCGTTTAATCAAATCGCTGAAAAGATACGGATCAAGTATATGTTCGGAATATCTCTTGGTTCACCGTTGAAATTAACGATAGTGTACTTCAATGGAAACCGATATTTTTACACACATTAAAATAATTATTTACGAAGTTAAAGTCTGTAAGTGTAAAAATGACAAAGCAACACATTTTTATTAAAAAAAATAACCTTCAAAAGGTAGGACAATCGTTTTTTCATTTGTTCCGTCTGGCAACCGTGATACAAGATCTACTTGTCCGCCGTCAGTTTTCACTGGTACAGGACAATTGGACAAACATTAATGTCGAGGCCTGTACATATAAAAATAAAAACGTATATATCAATTTCAGTGCGCACGACACGTTTCTGGAATAACCTTCATCAGGTACACTCAAAGTATGCAGGTCAACTCAATTATCTTTTAACGTCAGTGGAGACATGCTAAACCAAATTATCTTAACAGAACTGTAAATAATCTTGGCTAGTCCAAATAATCTTAAAGGAAAGTAAATCATGGCTTACCAAAATGAATAACTACCTCTCACCTCAAACAATTGAATATAAAAAAACAGAACATTTGGTGTTGGAGATCCTTGTCATGTCTTGGGACAGGCTAACAAATGTGGCAGTTAATCCGGTTATCTTGCATGAAATGATGATTAAATTTTGGATTTTATTGATTTTTTGGTGTTTAACGCCACTTTCAGCAATATTTCAGCTATATCATGACGACCAGTTTTAGTGGTGGAAGAAGACGGAGTACCCGAAAAGAACTACCGACCATGGGCAAGCAACTGGTAAACTTTGTCACTTGCGGCTGCAAGTCGAGTGCACCCTTTTTCGTAATTTACAAAGCCGGGCGCGAACCCATGCCATATTAGTGATAGGCTTGTATGAGTTGTTAGGTCATCCTACTACCTAACTCATTGAGCCTTTAAATTTTGGAAGTAGAAATGCCACCCGCGCCCTTAAATTTTGGAAGTAGAAATCAGATTTAGTATCATTTGTATACAAGATTTGTCATTTTCTTTTATTTTATATTATATATTAATATACTTTTATCTGTCAAATGTTTTTGTGTTACAGTTTTAGCACAGAGAGGATTTTTCAAAGACCAGACGTTCGTTAACTATCTAAAATACCTTCAGTATTGGAAAGATCCTAAATATGCCAGATATCTCAAGTAAGTTTATGTATAATGGATGATCAGATTTGATTATTAGTGTTTATTGCCATTTTTAATGTTTTTCAGCTATACTATTACTACCATTCTCAATGGGGGAGGAATGTATGGACAGTTATGATGAAATGATTGGTGAAAGCCCCCGTCCATAGTTAGGTAACGGTCATCAATTCCACCAATATCAAGAAAACAAACAATCACCTGTCATCTTAACTGACCTCACTGAACACATAAAAGACAGTGACAGGTGTCTGAAAACATTAATGTTTGAGTAGGATATCGGGTCGTGAACACATGTCAGTGGTGTTATGTTTGAGTAGGATATCAGGTCGTGAACACATGTCAGTGGTGTTATGTTTGAGTAGGATATCAGGTCGTGAACACATGTCAGTGGTGTTATGTTTGAGTAGGATATCAGGTCGTGAACACATGTCAGTGGTGTTATGTTTGAGTAGGATATCAGGTCATGAACACATGTCAGTGGTGTTATGTTTGAGTAGGATATCAGGTCGTGAACACATGTCAGTGGTGTTATGTTTGAGTAGGATATCAGGTCGTGAACACATGTCAGTGGTGTTATGTTTGAGTAGGATATCAGGTCGTGAACACATGTCAGTGGTGTTATGTTTGAGTAGGATATCAGGTCGTGAACACATGTCAGTGGTGTTATGTTTGAGTAGGATATCAGGTCGTGAACACATGTCAGTGGTGTTATGTTTGAGTAGGATATCAGGTCGTGAACACATGTCAGTGGTGTTATGTTTGAGTAGGATATCAGGTCGTGAACACATGTCAGTGGTGTTATGTTTGAGTAGGATATCAGGTCGTGAACACATGTCAGTGGTGTTATGTTTGAGTAGGATATCAGGTCGTGAACACATGTCAGTGGTGTTATGTTTGAGTAGGATATCAGGTCGTGAACACATGTCAGTGGTGTTATGTTTGAGTAGGATATCAGGTCGTGAACGCATGTCAGTGGTGTTATGCTTGAGTAGGATATCAGGTCATGAACACATGTCAGTGGTGTTATGTTTGAGTAGGATATCAGGTCGTGAACACATGTCAGTGGTGTTATGTTTGAGTAGGATATCAGGTCGTGAACACATGTCAGTGGTGTTATGTTTGAGTAGGATATCAGGTCGTGAACACATGTCAGTGGCGTTATGTTTGAGTAGGATATCAGGTCGTGAACACATGTCAGTGGTGTTATGTTTGAGTAGGATATCAGGTAGAGATGCCAGTCAAAAATCAATTACAGGGGATGCTTGCTGTTTTTTAACCATTAGATAGAGCTCAATCTAGGAAGACTTTTGAGCCTTCATTTGTAAAAATCGGATGAAGGGTTCAAAAGTTATGAGCATTTGAAATTGCCTATTTTTGGTCAATAATTTTCCAAAGATGGCCGCCATCAATAATGGTTTTAATGACTGTTTTAGAGTTCTGATTTTTTGTGCAAACAGCAGATAATGTCTCTACTTTTGTTTTTTTCCATAGACTATAAGTTGTTCTGTCAGAAAAATGAAACTGAACATGTTTGAAGTAATATTCGTCATTTGTTTTATTGTCCAAAATGTGTCGGAGCCACTTTTGATCTTGACCGAAAGGTCCATTATGGCTCACATTGCCATAATTTTGTCAGAAAATAACTTATCTGACATCATAATAGAAGAAATTGTGTGTAGAAATACTTGTGTTGAGTGCAATTATAACATATGAATCACCTTTTACATCTTTTTGTGGAATTATGAATCCATAAAGGTGGGTGTGCAATTAGTGTTCAACATTATTTGAGAATGGCACCGTTTCACAGCAGTTATATGGAAAAATGACACAAAAAGCTTCATATTTCCTAAGCTAAAAATGATATCCGTACAAAATTTTGAAGACAATACCACAGTGATGTGCACATTCTGTTGGACGTGATGTTTTTTTGTCGACACAAGAAATGGCGGCCATTTTGTTCAAAATGGCTGCCATTTTTTCATAAAATTCCTCAGACAGGGAACCTGTTCCAAGATAATTTGATCAATTTTTTTATCAATATAATTAATATCACTGAAAAAAAATGGATATGTAGGTTTGTACCTATGACCTCTTATTTGCTTTAGCATTTTATTACGGAATAATTGTCATAATGGTGGCCATTTTGAAAACAAAATGGCCGCCATTGCTTTAAAATTTGTTGCGTAAATTTACGTTTTTTAAGATTACTCCATCGTTTCTAGTCAGAATTTGATCATCAAGGTACCAAATTAAAGATATTTTAAAAATCTATAACCTCAAGTAACTAATAACTTAAACTAAATACTTTTCATTTCATATATACCACCAATATGTAATCCCCCCAAGGGGTGAAGATTCCAGACACCTACCCCTTGCCGAAAATTTAACTGGTCAGCTTGATATACATGTAGGTGTTTTTGTTTTCCTACTTCAATGTCTTGCAATCATAATGTAGCTGTACAATTGCTGAAAGTGATGGTATATGCATCAACCACCCAACAAGCATGATAGTGAAACACCTCTAAACTGAACTTCCTTAAGATCAGCTTGTGTTTAAAATAGATGGATATTATTTGCACGGTTTACACATTTCCTACAAAAGGCTACATCTGGAACCTGGAACTTTATTTAAAATAAAGTTATGTTGTTTATATAGGATGCTGTTTATATTCAGGTTTCCCTTTATTACAATTTGAGCAAGTAAATTTGTTTCAATCTTACTCTCCATGTCGTTCGAATCCCACTCATGGTAACTTAAGGTGTACTTGATAACACATTATTGTGTGATAAAATTCGTCAGTGACTTGCAACAGATCAGTGGTTTTCTCCAGTTTACTCCACCAATAAAACTGACCATCACGATATAACTGAAATATTGTTGAAAGTGGCATTAAACACCATAACCCACCCCCTAACCCTACTCTCCGTGTCAAAGTTTCAGTCTTGCCCATTACTATTCTAATTTGCTTCTTAAAACACGTTCAATGAAAACAACCAAAATATTAAGTTCATTCATTTATTATTCAGGAAATATCTGGTGCATTTTTGAAATACATCATCTATTGTCACATGTATTGTCGTCTGAATAAATCCAGCTACATGTAAAACTAAATATTTCATTATGATATAAATTATGAACTCATGATCAGCTGTATATTATCCTGCAGTCCTAAGTTCAGGTAATATCCCAAGGCCAGCTTGGATCACACACATGTCTTTGACCAGCAAAGCATAAGGTCAGGTAAACTGGAAAAAAACAACAGAAGCTGGAAGGGACCACAAAGAAACAGTTCTAACTAGTCTACATTGTACTTATTATCCTTTCATAACTACCATTATAATAAATATAAATTCACAATGTATTTAGACAAAAAAAATTACCAGAGTTTCAAATTTTTGGTATTGACCCCAGTTTTTATTGACATTTTTGGACAAAGTTAAAGTCAGATCCTTGTTCTGTATAACCTAGGTAAAAATATATGTTTTGTCTACTTATACTACCTTCCCCTTTTCGAGAATATTAGCAGAAACACTGGTATTTTTTTTTCATTGGTCTATAAATACATATGTATGCAATAAGTTATAACATTTTGTTTACTTTTATTTGAATTTGGTATGTAAATATTCAATCATGGTCGAGTATCCATGGAAGCTGGCAAATACAAATAAAAATGTAGCACTATGACAAAAATAAGAATAGAATTAACTTTCTGAAGAGTGAAGACTATAGTCTAGTATAAAAAAAAACCAAATATTTTATACACAGACTATAGTATAGAAGAAAGTGATTGACTGATGAACAAAGAGGAAACTCCTATTCTAGAGCCCATACCCTCGTTTTCTAGTTGTTTGGACCAAGCTAGAAACATTTTATTTCCAAATATTTTCCTTAAAAAAAGAGGAAATCAGCGGATTAGAGGAAAACTTTCATCTCTGTTTACACCCCCCCCTTTTCGGTTTGTTTACTTTTGTTTTGAACGCAAGTTGGAAGTATTATAAATTGACAAGAAGTTTTTCATAAACTACTTGAAAAGAAGCAATGCAAAAAATAAATCGTACGTTTAAAACATTGAGAAGAAGGTTTATACATACCTACGATAACACCTGTGTTACAACCAGCGTCGGTGACGTTACTATTTACTTTCCACTTCCAACGATGTACGACGTTCTCCCTCAGACATGTTATGGGGCGTTTTAAATACTAAAAATCATCCGTGTTCGCGATCTAATATGGTTGAGATGGTATGCTTTCTACGTTGATATTGTAACAGGAAATACAAATATCGCCATCGGAGAACGCTACTCCAAATTTTTCATTGATTTGTTCATCTTGGAACTTTTGAGACGACCATTTTCCGTTTAGCATGATCAGGAAATCGGAAGCGACTGTGACCATGCGCAAGCTACGAATCTGCGCTTTAATTGGATAATAATTATAGAACTATATAACGTCAAGAACATGCCGGGCAAGGCATTGAAATGGGGGACCTTGGTGAAAAAACCGTGCCGCGAATGGTAAAATTCCGAAAACAGCGATTTCGATTCGAACACGTTATATTTAAACGATTCCATATTAAAAGAAACAAAATTTTTAAAGATTTCAAACAATGTTTAGATAATTAATTAATGTAAAAAAATTATATCTTTATATAGTATTATCTGTAAAAATCTGACATCAAAAATTGCATTTTCATGTATCAGCAGCTACCGGAAAACAAAATGGCGGCCGAAATAACGATAAGTCGGCATCTCTATATCAGGTCGTGAACACATGTCAGTGGTGTTATGTTTGAGTAGGATATCAGGTCGTGAACACATGTCAGTGGTGTTATGTTTGAGTAGGATATCAGGTCGTGAACACATGTCAGTGGTGTTATGTTTGAGTAGGATATCAGGTCGTGAACACATGTCAGTGGTGTTATGTTTGAGTAGGATATCAGGTCGTGAACACATGTCAGTGGTGTTATGTTTGAGTAGGATATCAGGTCGTGAACACATGTCAGTGGTGTTATGTTTGAGTAGGATATCAGGTCGTGAACACATGTCAGTGGTGTTATGTTTGAGTAGGATATCAGGTCGTGAACACATGTCAGTGGTGTTATGCTTGAGTAGGATATCAGGTCATGAACGCATGTCAGTGGTGTTATGTTTGAGTAGGATATCAGGTCGTGAACACATGTCAGTGGTGTTATGCTTGAGTAGGATATCAGGTCATGAACGCATGTCAGTGGTGTTATGTTTGAGTAGGATATCAGGTCGTGAACACATGTCAGTGGTGTTATGTTTGAGTAGGATATCAGGTCGTGAACACATGTCAGTGGTGTTATGTTTGAGTAGGATATCAGGTCATGAACACATGTCAGTGGTGTTATGTTTGAGTAGGATATCAGGTCGTGAACACATGTCAGTGGTGTTATGTTTGAGTAGGATATCAGGTCATGAACACATGTCAGTGGTGTTATGTTTGAGTAGGATATCAGGTCGTGAACACATGTCAGTGGTGTTATGTTTGAGTAGGATATCAGGTCATGAACACATGTCAGTGGTGTTATGTTTGAGTAGGATATCAGGTCGTGAACACATGTCAGTGGTGTTATGTTTGAGTAGGATATCAGGTCGTGAACACATGTCAGTGGTGTTATGTTTGAGTAGGATATCAGGTCGTGAACACATGTCAGTGGTGTTATGTTTGAGTAGGATATCAGGTCGTGAACACATGTCAGTGGTGTTATGCTTGAGTAGGATATCAGGTCATGAACGCATGTCAGTGGTGTTATGCTTGAAGTTTAAAGTCTATGTACTGAATCACTCTGCCCCCTTGCCAAGAATGGGAGTTATACCAGTACACATGTACTACACACACATATTTACAGGACCTCGTGCATCACATTGATAAATAATGTCTCTTGAACCTGTGATCTTTTAGAATCACACAAATATACAAAAATTAAGCATAAAAATGATATTAAAAAATGTTATTCTAAATTTTTATGGTTTAATTGAAAAAAGGGAATGTTTATGGTTAATGTCATTAGAAAACTAGTCTCTTATATAAAAAAAAATCTTTGCATGCTTATATATACATTATCAAAAGAAAAGATTATAATACTATGGTAAACCTAATTCTTTCATTTATATTAATTCAATATACGTATGGTATGCAATACATTTTTCACATTTATATGTACCGTGTAGTAGACCAGGGGTACATTTAGAAATCTCCTTGAGTTACTGTACTATATCTTTATATTACCTGTTTTTATACCCTCGCTCCCCGAAGGGGGAAGGGGGTATACTGTTTTACCTCTGTCCGTCCGTCCAAGATATTTTTCGTTGCATTTTTTTCAGTAACTGTTGATGACAGAAATCTGATATTTGGTCACAAGCGTCATATAGGTATACCATATTGTAGGTAGCGTTTTTGGACCCGTCAGATTCCTACTTCCTGTTTGCCCGACTTAGTTGTGTTTTTTTCTTCTTTGTATAAATCTCTACAATGTTTTATTTCTTCAGGTATCCACAATGTCTTCATTTCCTTGAACTGTTACAGTATGAACATTTTAGAAAAGAACTTGTGAACGGACAATGTGCAAAGTTCATAGACGACCAACAATTACTTCATTGGCAGCACTACCAACGCAAACGAATGAAATTGTTGATGGATGAAGCAGAACGTCATATACAAGACCAAAAAGATAAAACAAGCTGAGGTCATGGTCATAATTCAAGGAGAAACATGACTGAACATAGGAATGTACTATTCCTTTTAGAAATGTGTATGAAGGATAAGTTTGAAGCAATTCACAAGATCTCAATGGGTTAAATCATGGAATGTATGGAAAAACAACAGTGATAAGGTCCAAATGCATTTACTAATTTTCTACTGTTAAGAAATGAATTATGTTCAATATCAATTTAATTTGTTTAGTCAAATTAGAATAGGGCCATCCATCAAGAAAATATTAGTTTGCTGTTTTCTGAAGGATCCAATAAATTGGCCCTATCCCAAAAAATGTATTTAGAATTTGAAAAAAAAACTTTTTTAACATGTTTTTACTTAAATAATGTGTCTTGGAATCTGTAGAAAAAAGAAATAGCCTACCTATCTAGTACAAAGCGGACCTCATCATGGTTTCATTGAAAATTAACTTGTTCTCGCCATAATACAGCTTAAACATTGCTGAGTTGACATTAATCACTCATTCATTCTCAAAAATCTTTTCTTGACTAAACTCCATTCAGCTTGTTAAGTTTAGGGTTAATATCTTTCCTTTGCTCGAAAAATCTCTTTTGAATTGGGTAATCAGCATTGATCTTGTAAAATCCAGGAGTGATTATGTACGGGCAGTGCACATTTGTATTTTATTAATCATATTAAAATGTTTTAATAGAAAGAAATTAAACAAAATTATTTGAAGAATTGGTCATTATGATTATGTTAGTATCACAGATGTTTTAGGCCTCAAATATCTAGTCAATACAATACATATTTCTGTCTACTTTTCGTATTCATCATAAAATTTTTAATCACTGAACATTCCAAATATGAAGAATTTTTATTATCAAAAAAATAATGAATTCTTATTTTAGATTACATTTGTACATTGTATATATCTTGATTACTTCTCTCATTTATCCAGAATTTGTTGTCAGTATCTGTGCTAAAAATAGTTAATCTGTCATTTTTTTTAAATGACAAAACAAATTGGTGTTCAATATCATGAAAAAAATGGTTACTTGACAGTAGCTACCAGGTACACGCTACAGAATTATATGTATTTTCTATGAAACTTTGTTATCAATAAATTATATGACACGTTATTGAGATCTTATTACAATTTGAAGAACAGATGAAATAGATGAAGTCAAGTTATTTGAGGATTAGGGGTTATGGTGTTTAATGCCATTTTCAATAATATTTCAGTTATATCGTGGCGGTCAGTAAAATTGGTGGAGGAAACCAAAGTACCTGGAGATAATCACTGGAGAAAACCAAAGTACCTGGAGATAACCACCGGAGGAAACCAAAGTACCTGGAGATAATCACCGGAGGAAACCAAAGTACCTGGAGATAACCACCGGAGGAAACCAAAGTACCTGGAGATAACCACCGGAGGAAACCAAAGTACCTGGAGATAACCACCGGAGGAAACCAAAGTACCTGGAGATAACCACCGGAGGAAACCAAAGTACCTGGAGATAACCACCGGAGGAAACCAAAGTACCTGGAGATAACCACTGGAGGAAACCAAAGTACCTGGAGATAACCACTGGAGGAAACCAAAGTACCTGGAGATAACCACTGGAGGAAACCAAAGTACCTGGAGATAACCACCGGAGTAAACCAAAGTACCTGGAGATAACCACCGGAGGAAACCAAAGTACCTGGAGATAACCACCGGAGGAAGCCAAAGTACCTGGAGATAACCACCGGAGGAAACCAAAGTACCTGGAGATAACCACCGGAGGAAACCAAAGTATCTGGAGATAATCACCGGAGAAAACCAAAGTACCTGGAGATAACCATCGAAGGAAACCAAAGTACCTGGAGATAACCACCGGAGGAAACCAAAGTACCTGGAGATAACCACCGGAAGAAACCAAAGTACCTGGAGATAACCACCGGAGGAAACCAAAGTACCTGGAGATAACCACCGGAGGAAACCAAAGTACCTGGAGATAACCACTGGAGGAAACCAAAGTACCTGGAGATAACCACCGGAAGAAACCAAAGTACCTGGAGATAACCACCGGAGGAAACCAAAGTACCTGGAGATAACCACCGGAGGAAACCAAAGTACCTGGAGATAACCACTGGAGGAAACCAAAGTACCTGGAGATAACCATCGAAGGAAACCAAAGTACCTGGAGATAACCACCGGAGGAAACCAAAGTACCTGGAGATAACCACCGGAAGAAACCAAAGTACCTGGAGATAACCACCGGAGGAAACCAAAGTACCTGGAGATAACCACCGGAGGAAACCAAAGTACCTGGAGATAACCACCGGAGGAAACCAAAGTACCTGGAGATAACCACCGGAGGAAACCAAAGTACCTGGAGATAACCACCGGAGGAAACCAAAGTACCTGGAGATAACCACCGGAAGAAACCAAAGTACCTGGAGATAACCACCGGAGGAAACCAAAGTACCTGGAGATAATCACCGGAGGAAACCAAAGTACCTGGAGATAACCACCGGAGGAAACCAAAGTACCTGGAGATAACCACCGGAGGAAACCAAAGTACCTGGAGATAACCACCGGAGGAAACCAAAGTACCTGGAGATAACCACCGGAGGAAACCAAAGTACCTGGAGATAACCACTGGAGGAAACCAAAGTACCTGGAGATAACCACCAGAAGAAACCAAAGTACCTGGAGATAACCACCGGAGGAAACCAAAGTACCTGGAGATAACCACCGGAGGAAACCAAAGTACCTGGAGATAACCACCGGAGGAAACCAAAGTACCTGGAGATAACCACCGGAGGAAACCAAAATACCTGGAGATAACCACTGGAGGAAACCAAAGTACCTGGAGATAACCACTGGAGGAAACCAAAGTACCTGGAGATAACCACTGGAGGAAACCAAAGTACCTGGAGATAACCACCGGAGGAAACCAAAGTACCTGGAGATAACCACTGGAGGAAACCAAAGTACCTGGAGATAACCACCGGAGTAAACCAAAGTACCTGGAGATAACCACCGGAGGAAACCAAAGTACCTGGAGATAACCACCGGAGGAAGCCAAAGTACCTGGAGATAACCACCGGAGGAAACCAAAGTACCTGGAGATAACCACCGGAGGAAACCAAAGTATCTGGAGATAATCACCGGAGAAAACCAAAGTACCTGGAGATAACCATCGAAGGAAACCAAAGTACCTGGAGATAACCACCGGAGGAAACCAAAGTACCTGGAGATAACCACCGGAAGAAACCAAAGTACCTGGAGATAACCACCGGAGGAAACCAAAGTACCTGGAGATAACCACCGGAGGAAACCAAAGTACCTGGAGATAACCACTGGAGGAAACCAAAGTACCTGGAGATAACCACCGGAAGAAACCAAAGTACCTGGAGATAACCACCGGAGGAAACCAAAGTACCTGGAGATAACCACCGGAGGAAACCAAAGTACCTGGAGATAACCACTGGAGGAAACCAAAGTACCTGGAGATAACCATCGAAGGAAACCAAAGTACCTGGAGATAACCACCGGAGGAAACCAAAGTACCTGGAGATAACCACCGGAAGAAACCAAAGTACCTGGAGATAACCACCGGAGGAAACCAAAGTACCTGGAGATAACCACCGGAGGAAACCAAAGTACCTGGAGATAACCACCGGAGGAAACCAAAGTACCTGGAGATAACCACCGGAGGAAACCAAAGTACCTGGAGATAACCACCGGAGGAAACCAAAGTACCTGGAGATAACCACCGGAAGAAACCAAAGTACCTGGAGATAACCACCGAGGAAACCAAAGTACCTGGAGATAATCACCGGAGGAAACCAAAGTACCTGGAGATAACCACCGGAGGAAACCAAAGTACCTGGAGATAACCACCGGAGGAAACCAAAGTACCTGGAGATAACCACCGGAGGAAACCAAAGTACCTGGAGATAACCACCGGAGGAAACCAAAGTACCTGGAGATAACCACTGGAGGAAACCAAAGTACCTGGAGATAACCACCAGAAGAAACCAAAGTACCTGGAGATAACCACCGGAGGAAACCAAAGTACCTGGAGATAACCACCGGAGGAAACCAAAGTACCTGGAGATAACCACCGGAGGAAACCAAAGTACCTGGAGATAACCACCGACCTACCACAAATCACTGACAAACTTTATTACATAATGTTGTACACCTCGCCCTGATCGTGATTCAAACTAACAACTTTAGTGGTGATTTGCATTGATTGCATAGGTAGTTGTAAATCCAACTACCATATGATCACAACCACGACAACTTATGCAAGGAATGAACTTCAATCATTTGTATAAGTTATATGGGAGTATAATAGAGTTAAAATTTTAAAATTATATTTAATTTGATTTTACTTGTAAACTTGGGCGTTCATGGCGAGGTGTACTCAATGCTAAATTATGTGATAAAGTTTGTCAGTGACTTGCGACAGGGCAGTGGTTTTCTCCTGGTACTCCGGATTCCTCCACCAATAAAACTGACCGCCACAATATAACTGAAATATTGTTTAAAGTGACGTTAAGCACCACAAACGGAAACCTAATCTATTGGGATGAATAATAGATACAAATGTGTATGACGTGAAACACTTGAGCTTGTAACAAAGGTCATTTAAGATGACCTCAATGTTACATATGTTAGATATTTGACCCATTGATTAGGTTGACATGTTCAATAAGTACACAACCCTAACCCTAACAAAGGTCATTTAAGATGACCTCAATGTTACATATGTTAGATATTTGACCCATTGATTAGGTTGACATGTTCAATAAGTACACAACCCTAACCCTAACAAAGGTCATTTAAGATGACCTCAATGTTACATATGTTAGATATTTGACCCATTGATTAGGTTGACATGTTCAATAAGTACACAACCCTAACCCTAACAAAGGTCATTTAAGATGACCTCAATGTTACATATGTTAGATATTTGACCCATTGATTAGGTTGACATGTTCAATAAGTACACAACCCTAACCCTAACAAAGGTCATTTAAGATGACCTCAATGTTACATATGTTAGATATTTGACCCATTGATTAGGTTGACATGTTCAATAAGTACACAACCCTAACCCTAACAAAGGTCATTTAAAATGACCTCAATGTTACATATGTTAGATATTTGACCCATTGATTAGGTTGACATGTTCAATAAGTACACAACCCTAACCCTAACAAAGGTCATTTAAGATGACCTCAATGTTACATATGTTAGATATTTGACCCATTGATTAGGTTGACATGTTCAATAAGTACACAACCCTAACCCTAACAAAGGTCATTTAAGATGACCTCAATGTTACATATGTTAGATATTTGACCCATTGATTAGATTGACATGTTCAATAAGTACACAACCCTAACCCTAACAAAGGTCATTTAAGATGACCTCAATGTTACATATGTTATATATTTGACCCATTGATTAGGTTGACATGTTCAATAAGTACACATGTTAAGTATCTTCCTGAATAAAAAGAATCATTAATCACTATAGGATATCATTTTCCCACACACATGTTGTTTGTAGAACTACTTTGTTAATGGAGATCAATTTCTGATACATTTGTTTAATTTCTAGTTCTAAGAATTTCCCGGAACAAATTTTGAGCAGAAAACAGGTTTTGGCTCCAATAATTGTTTCTTAAGTCACATAATTTTTTTTCATGATTAATGCAAAGTATGTCAAAAATATTGTATACCCATCAAAAAAATCTAATTTTGATCACTATTACTTTCTAAACATGTATTGTATAATGTGTTCTCAGAATTATTATTGATCTATAATTTCTCAGCATAAGCATAAATTCAGACATACCATTTTGCATTGAATATTATTCTTTGTGAGATCTGAAAAACACTATATGTCCATGTACTCCTATCAAATAAGCATTAGAGAAAACCAAAAGGGCAATCAAGAATGGACAATCCAGAGACACAGGAAACATTGGGCATACAAGACACGGAACACAATACAACACAGAAACCAAAAAAGATGAGCATCACGAAGGAACATTCAAAGATAGACAATCCAGAGACACAGGAAACATTGGGCATACAAGAAGCAGGATGAAGACAAACAAGGAAACAAAACACAAAATTAAAGAGATGAGCAACAGGAACTCACCGTGAGTGAACCCATGTACTGGCGAACGGTAAGCAGTTCTTGCTCTTATAAGATGAAATATGTAAATAAAGACAAATAACATAAATAAGCATGAGCCCTCCTACATATAACTGAGGGTAAAGTCTAAAGATGAACCGAACATCGTTTTTATGCGAAAATGGTAATGGACATCACAACACTGAATTAAGAACATATATATAACATATAACAGGACAACATGTACAACAAGAGGTCCACTACGTAAAACTAGGGGCGAACTCAATAAACACAGACAACAGTGGACATAAGACAGAAAAAAGACAAACTAAGCAAAAACGCTAAACATGAGCAAAACACAGACCCACAAAAAAACGGGGATGAACTTAGGTGCTGGCAAAGAGTGAGCAGTTTCTCCTTCTTATAAGACACTCGCCGAACATATTGTGCAGATAGTCAAGTCCGGTAAAAGTCTTGTCCTTGATAGAGGAAAGAAAATAAATATATGTGAAAAAAAAAGAAAGATCCATTGTCATTTGAGATATTCATATTTCGTAACGGTCACCACACCGTGATGACGACCATATAGTTTTTGTAGCGATGACTTCAACCTAGGAGTAACGTAGCCTTGTTATAGTAGGTTGTGAATCAGCAGCTGAGCTCAGTCCAGTAAATCATTGTACTGGGCACAAACATTAGAATAATGTACGAGTTGTAAAATGCTGGTGAAGTTGGAATATTGCTACTGATGAAAGAGAAATTAACTATTGGAAAAGTGAAGTCATCACATTTGTCCTAGAGTTTTCTTATTAATCTTACTCTGTTGACGGTTTCAAGGTAAGAAACATACTTTTGATCACTGGAAAATACAAATGTGTTTCACATAACTCCCACACCAAAAATAGCAGATGGTTTGATTTGTTTGCAAGACAAGATACAAAAAAGCATGCAAAAATATATTCCTCTAGTCAGATTATAGCCTTTCCTCTATCACCGCGGGTGTCTTATAAGAAGAGGAACTACTTACCCACCTCGGGTTCTCGATGTGGTATTCATTTGTTTTTAGTTTTCTGTGTTGTGTTGTTTCTTTCGTTTGTCTTACGTCTGTAACTTGAGCTCCACATTGTCCATTTCTTGATTACCCATTCGGTTCTCTCTTACGTCTGTAACTTGAGCTCCACATTGTCCATTTCTTGATTACCCATTCGGTTCTCTCTAACGTCTTACGCCTGTAACTTGAGCTCCACATTGTCCATTTCTTGATTACCCATTCGGTTCTCTCTAACGTCTTACGTCTGTAACTTGAGCTCCACATTGTCCATTTCTTGATTACCCATTCGGTTCTCTCTAACGTCTTACGTCTGTAACTTGAGCTCCACATTGTCCATTTCTTGATTACCCATTCGGTTCTCTCTAACGTCATACGTCTGTAACTTGAGCTCCACATTGTCCATTTCTTGATTACCCATTCGGTTCTCTCTAACGTCTTACGTCTGTAACTTGAGCTCCACATTGTCCATTTCTTGATTACCCATTCGGTTCTCTTCAACATTTATTTAAACAGAAAGAATGTTTGTAACTAAATGGAATCATTAAGGATAATACTTCGATATGGTTAGGCCTTTGGTTTGCCTATTCCCAAAAACTTTTAAATTATTTGGCTCTTCAATCCAATAAATTGGCAAAGTGTCTTATTTGAAACCAGGATCTGCTCAAATGTTATCCGTAAGAGAATGTTTATATTAGGAGTCTTTAATATACATTTCATTTATGTAAATCGGAAATCCAAGATGACAAACACAAAAGGACATTTGTTTAACTATGGGAATATGAATAAAAACCATTCTGTTTTCAAAAACTTGCTTAGCGAAAAATAGTGCATAAATAACTAACTGAGCGATATGTGTCGGCATCTATTTGTTACTGCTGTTTTACTATTTTCACTCGAGGGTATCATCCGACCAGTAGTGAGTGCATTGCACTAATTATAATCATAGGATAGATTTATGATTTACATTTAAAATTTGTCATTTACTTGCGGAATGTCGGTGCACGTGGTTTTCTCAGGGTACTCTGGTTAACTCCACCAATAAAAGTGACCGCCACGATATAACTCACCATAACCCAGGCTAACACTGGATATGTAAACTTGGTCGATTTTGGGGACCTTGTTTGGGTCTTTTAATTTATTTTTAAATCATATTGAATCGACGAAGATTATACACAGAAACCTGTCGTGCATACTGACTTAGCTATGAATATCTACATTTGTATTGCCATCACTCGGACAATCAATCAATCAATCAATCAAAGTTTTATTTAAAGTCGGTACATTTTATAACAATACAACATAAGCTCTCAAGAGCTTTTCAAACCGACATTCAAACCGATGTGCGCTACCCCCTTTGAAGAATTGTTAATCCGCTGACGTATCATTTATCATTCGAAGACCAGAAGTCATTGTTTCGGCACTGACATGATTTATGTGATATATTTTTTACTGAAATTGAAAATTGCATTTTTTTAATAGTGTAATTTAATTGTTATTGAAACTGTGGTTCTCCCCCCCGTAACCATGGATACCCTTATACGATGTTTGTTATTCTGTTTAGATCCTTTGGTTTGTTTGCTACTAAAGACTTAGATTTTTGGGCTTTCCAATCTTTTGATTCTGGGCGCGCCTAATGAAAGTTTTACAGAAAACCGATGTGCGCACTAAATTAGATATTCACATTTTAATTTCAATTCGTAGATTGTTGTTGATGTGTTGGGAGCGACATGTCTACCCATAGATTGTTGTTCCAGTGAACTATTCACATACAACTCCAACTCTACTTTACGACGGACATTATTATCATCTCTATTTTAAGTTTACATGATTACGAGAGAAAATCTCCAGATAAAATCTACAGAACAAACAATATACATCAATCAGTTTAGAACAACACCTCGTGGGGCATACATTTATATTTGTCTAAATGAATGTGTTTGGGTTAGGGTTATGGTGTTTAGCGCCATTTTCAACAATATTTCAGTTATATCGTGAGTCAGTTTTATTAGTGGAGAAAACCAGAGTACCCGGAGAAAACCACTGACCTGTCGCAAGTCACTGACAAACATTATTACATAATGCTGTATCGAGTACACCTCGCCATGAACGGGGTTCTTCGAACTCACAACTTTAGTGGTGATAGGCACTGATTGCATAGGTAATTGTAAATCCAACTACCATATGATCACGACCGCGACGGCCCCATAAATGAATGACATTTATACAAATGTAAATCTATGCCCAATATTGTGATCTATAGAAATGTTAGACTTTAAAGTCTGGTTAGAGGACCAAACTTCAGACTTCAATGAATAGATGGATTAAACTTAGCAGGCCAAAATAAGTTTGCCATTGGGCAATAATAATAAATCGAGAAATATACATAATATGAAGGCATGTTCCATGTTGGTGAAATCAGGAAGACAAAATAATAACAAACAATGCGAATCAACACATGCGTACTTGGGTCATTTGTTTCTGTCTCTCTGTCGACACGTGGATGAAATCTGAAGTAGCGCATTGTTGATAAAACAATGCTTATTGTTTTGGGTAGAATATCTTAACTGTTTATCTAATATTATCTTAATATCAAATTTACCACGAAATATTTGTCATAGGAAACAAGCTTTCAATTTTTACGGAAATATACCACTAATTTTGAAGTACAACATAAGTATAACTTATACTCACAGTTTTAGTGATAGAATGTTAAGAGGGGTTGTTGATTTCACAGGTTTAAGTAATAATTGACGTTATTTATATGGTTACCATGCATTTTGTTTTGTTACTGCTGTTTCTTCCAGAATATTTATGTAAGTATATATATATATATATAATTGATTTCTGGTGTATTATTTTGTTGTTTAATTTAAGCCGACAACAAAAACAACAACAACGACTTCTTTATTGCCAATCAATGCAAGGCGTCCATCGCATATTATTACGACACACAAATACTTGAATACGTTAGCGGACATTTACAAAGAAACAAGAAACAGAAGAAAGACAGACACTATGTATAGCTATGCCCATAAATGAAACATCGACGTCGATTTCACGCCACAATAGGTATATAAGATATATATACATTCTTTCTGTGTTTATTTAATTCGGAAGGATAAGGATTTGAAGAATTTGAATGCTCGATAATCTGTTGAATACAGAAAACAAAAGATAAAACAGTAACGGGCACCAATAGACATGAACCGTCCATCCACCTTAACCTTGCTAGACAGAGAAATGGTCAACAACAACGAACCACCTCCATAGATAAATATCACAAAAACAGAAAGGTCGACAAAACCTGATAGAGCTTAGGTCATGGGATGGGACAGGCATACAAGTGTGTGATTGGGGTGGGGGGTGGGGGGGTTAAACGGTAATATAGAGCCAAACTTGTTCTTCTAAATATTTTGACATCAAGAGGCCCAGTAGATATAGGCAAACAATAAAAACAATACACAGATGCATTTATGAATATTCATGTTACAGAATGAATATAAAACGTTATATAACAAATAACATTTTGGCCTAACAATTGTTTAGTATAATATTTTATATAATACATTGATTATATTTTTCTTCACGTCTGTAAAACATTCATTGTTTTTAAACACCCAACTACTATTATTAAAAGCCATATGTTTCTATAAATTACATGCTTTGTTCTTGACCTCACTGATTTTTACCAGAAATGTTAATATAAAACTCAAAACATGAGTGAATGATTGTTGTTTAACGCAAAGTCACCATTTTTTTAGCTATATCATGGCGAGAACAATTTACATTTTGATGTAATACAAATGATATGTGTTTTGCACAATTACCAATATGCTGACTTACATTTTTATAGCGCAAATTAAGTGCAATGAAACAGTCTCTCTACTCATATAAATTATCCTGATTCTGGTACAACCAGTCTTAGCCTTTTCGTCATGATCAATGATGCGTCCTTATCTGAGAAGCCTTATAAGAGTATTTCATTTATTCCGACTTGTCATATTTCATTTATTCCGACTTGTCATATTTCATTTATTCCGACTTGTCATATTTCATTTATTCCGACTTGTCATATTTCATTTATTTCGACTTGTCATATTTCGAGATAAAAAGTTTGGATGTATTAACAATTCTGATATTTTTTGGTTCATTATTTATCTAGCTGCAGTATCAGAAATAATTCGGGATAGAACAGATTTGAAAGTGAAAACACCAAATTACCCTGAAAACTACCCTGGTAATTCTACAACAGTATGGAGATTTCAGCACGGATATGGTATTTGGAGTGTTTATATTGAACAGTTTAATTTACAGAACACACCTAGTTGTCAAGCTGATTATTTAGAAATAACAGATTTAAGAACAAGGTCAGTAGGAATAAACCACTATGAGTAGCAACCTTTGTTGAGCGTCTGTATTTTATTCATCATTTTTTTTATCAGAAATGATTTAAGTACAATATGCTGTTCATATCACTTACTGAGAATATCTTATTCAGCATCGTTTCCGTATTAAAGACATCATATTCGACCTTAGCTATAGTATAAACGAGTAGCAGTGACCGTTGTGGTCGTGAGGGTATGGTAGTTGGATCTAAGACCATCTTTGCAATCAGTGCCTATCACCACTAACGTTGTGAGTTCGAATCCCGCTAAGGCGAGGCGTACTCGACGCAACATTAATTGATAAAGTTTGTTAGTGACTTGTGACAGGTCGGTGGTTTTCTCCTGGTACTCCGGTTTCCTCCACCAATAAAACTGACTGCCACGATATAAGTATAATATTGTTGAAAGTGGCGTTAAACACCATAAAACCAAACCAATCCAAACCAATTCGTACTCCGACATCTTTTGTTTTAAATGTAGATCAGCAAGTGAAAACCAAAATTAATTTATGGTTCGTGTCACTCGATCTTTGATTTTATGTGTAATGTTTTGTAGATTGGTAGTTTGTCATTTTGTCCCTTTTCTCTTGGCCATTGTGTTGTCTGTTCTTCTTCAATTTACGGATTCTGATTACCCCTTTGGTATCTTCAAAATCTTTTTATTCCACTGTGTTCAACATGTTGTGATCTTTTGTCGAAAAAATTATCACTGAAGACATTTGTGTGATGTAGTTCTCCGTGATAGTATGGTAGTTAGAATTACTTCAATATACACACTGCATACCCCTTGTGATAGATATAAGTTTGTCTGAAGATACCACAGGAGCTATCAGAAGTCGTACATCTAACGACAGACAATACAATAGGTCAAAAAGACAAACCACAATCTTTAATACAACTAAAGATTGAGCAGCACGAATCACATTGTAAATCGGAGGTGAACTAGTGAAACTCTGATTCTTCCTGCTTAACTCCTTAGTTACGACTGGTAGATTGAGAATTTGACGTAGAATAGTAACCAATCAAATCCGACGATGCAAACAAATTACATTAGAATATGATGTAACTTCTGAGCGTCTTTGATTGGGATTTTGATTCCCATCGTCATCGCGATTAGCAATAGTTCTGGAATACTACTGACGGTGGTGTTAAACGATATCCGCAATACAATGGCCGGACGAATAGCTCCTCCGAGCAATACAATGGCCGAATGAATAGCTCTTCCGAGCAATACAATGGCCGGACGAATAGCTCCTCCGAGCAATACAATGGCCGGACGAATAGCTCCTCCGAGCAATACAATGGCCGGACGAATAGCTCTTCCGAGCAATACAATGGCCGGACGAATAGCTCCTCCGAACAATACAATGGCCGGACGAATAGCTCCTCCGAGCAATACAATAGCTCCTCCGAAGTAAATATCGTTTAAAGAAGCATTAAACATTCATAATGCGAATCACTATTAAAGTGACAATTCAATATACGAGGGTTGTCCGTAAAGTTCGTGGACTATCTCAATAAAATCTGACTGACATGTCCGAAATAAAATTTTGTACAATTAATCAGTAAATCATGTAATTAATCATATCCTAGTTTCGGACATGTCAGTCAGATTTTATTGAGATAGTCCACGAACTTTACGGACAACCCTCGTATATTTTTGTCTTTTCGTCCTGTTTCTTTTGGTCGTTGTTTTAGCTGTTTTTCTTCTATTTACGGCTTCTGATAACACCTTTAGGATCTTCAAACTCTTCTTATGAGTACATATTATTGAACAATGGGAAACAAATAAGTGTAAACTATATAACAGAATTTAAATGTAACTTTATTATTTTCAGTGTGACATATAAGTTCTGTGGGTCAAAGAGAAGAGGTAACTTCTTGTATACATCACAAGGATCAGAACTTCTGTTAAAGTTCCAATCAGACGGATCCATACAACAGATTGGGTTTCACTTGGAAGTCTTCCACTTCTTCACTGAAGGTCAGTAATTAAAAGAAAAATACTATCATCTCTCTGTATCATTTAGAATCACTTTGTTATACATACAATCAGATATCATGTCATAGTATAAAAAAATACTATCATCTCTCTGTATCATTTAGAATCACTTTGTTATACATACAATCAGATATCATGTCATAGTATAAAAAAATACTATCATCTCTCTGTATCATTTAGAATCACTTTGTTATACATACAATCAGATATCATGTCATAGTATAAAAAAATACTATCATCTCTCTGTATCATTTAGAATCAGTTTATTATACATACAATCAGATATCATGTAATAGTATAAAAAATACTATCATCTCTCTGTATCATTTAGAATCACTTTATTATACATACAACCAGATATCATGTAATAGTATAAAAAATACTATCATCTCTCTGTATCATTTAGAATCACTTTGTTATACATACAATCAGATATCATGTAATAGTATAAAAAAATACTATCATCTCTCTGTATCATTTAGAATCACTTTGTTATACATACAATCAGATATCATGTAATAGTATAAAAAAATACTATCATCTCTCTGTATCATTTAGAATCAGTTTATTATACATACAATCAGATATCATGTAATAGTATAAAAAATACTATCATCTCTCTGTATCATTTAGAATCACTTTATTATACATACAACCAGATATCATGTAATAGTATAAAAAATACTATCATCTCTCTGTATCATTTAGAATCACTTTGTTATACATACAATCAGATATCATGTAATAGTATAAAAAATACTATCATCTCTCTGTATCATTTAGAATCACTTTATTATACATACAACCAGATATCATGTAATAGTATAAAAATTACTATCATCTCTCTGTATCATTTAGAATCACTTTGTTATACATACAACCAGATATCATGTAATAGTATAAAAAATACTATCATCTCTCTGTATCATTTAGAATCACTTTGTTATACATACAACCAGATATCATGTCATAGTTTAAAAAATACTATCATCTCTCTGTATCATTTAGAATCACTTTATTATACATACAATCAGATATCATGTCATAGTATAAAAATACTATCATCTCTCTGTATCATTTAGAATCACTTTATTATACATACAATCAGATATCATGTAATAGTATAAAAAATACTATCATCTCTCTGTATCATTTAGAATCACTTTGTTATACATACAATCAGATATCATGTAATAGTATAAAAAATACTATCATCTCTCTGTATCATTTAAAATCACTTTGTTATACATACAATCAGATATCATGTCATAGTATACAAAATACTATCATCTCTCTGTATCATTTAGAATCATTTTATTATACATACAATCAGATATCATGTAATAGTATAAAAAATACTATCATCTCTCTGTATCATTTAGAATCACTTTATTATACATACAACCAGATATCATGTAATAGTATAAAAAATACTATCATCTCTCTGTATCATTTAGAATCACTTTGTTATACATACAATCAGATATCATGTAATAGTATAAAAAAATACTATCATCTCTCTGTATCATTTAGAATCACTTTGTTATACATACAATCAGATATCATGTAATAGTATAAAAAAATACTATCATCTCTCTGTATCATTTAGAATCAGTTTATTATACATACAATCAGATATCATGTAATAGTATAAAAAATACTATCATCTCTCTGTATCATTTAGAATCACTTTATTATACATACAACCAGATATCATGTAATAGTATAAAAAATACTATCATCTCTCTGTATCATTTAGAATCACTTTGTTATACATACAATCAGATATCATGTAATAGTATAAAAAATACTATCATCTCTCTGTATCATTTAGAATCACTTTATTATACATACAACCAGATATCATGTAATAGTATAAAAAATACTATCATCTCTCTGTATCATTTAGAATCACTTTGTTATACATACAACCAGATATCATGTAATAGTATAAAAAATACTATCATCTCTCTGTATCATTTAGAATCACTTTGTTATACATACAACCAGATATCATGTCATAGTTTAAAAAATACTATCATCTCTCTGTATCATTTAGAATCACTTTATTATACATACAATCAGATATCATGTAATAGTATAAAAATACTATCATCTCTCTGTATCATTTAGAATCACTTTATTATACATACAATCAGATATCATGTAATAGTATAACAAATACTATCATCTCTCTGTATCATTTAGAATCACTTTGTTATACATACAATCAGATATCATGTAATAGTATAAAAAATACTATCATCTCTCTGTATCATTTAAAATCACTTTGTTATACATAAAATCAGATATCATGTCATAGTATACAAAATACTATCATCTCTCTGTATCATTTAGAATCACTTTATTATACATACAATCAGATATCATGTAATAGTATAAAAAATACTATCATCTCTCTGTATCATTTAGAATCACTTTATTATACATACAATCAGATATCATGTAATAGTATAAAAATTAATATATAAAAAAAGCAGGAAAATACAAAAATGTTGGAACAATTCCAAAAATCGAATCGAAAAATTGTAGAAACAGAATCAATATCGGTTCTAACACGTGCATGACCGCTCACTTTCTTGTTAATATCGGTACTCCTAACACGTGCATGACCGCTCACTTTCTTGTCTAGAAACAGAATCAATATCGGTACTCCTAACACGTGCATGACCGCTCACTTATTGTCTAGAAACAGAATCAATATCGTTACCCCTAACACGTGCATGACTGTTCACTTTATTGTCAATATCGCTACTCCTAACACGTGCATGACCGCTCACTTTCTTGTCTAGGCATGTAGAAACAGAATCAATATCGGTACTCCTAACACGTGCATGACCGCTCATTTTCTTGTCTAGGCATGTAGAAATAGAATCAATATCGGTACTCCTAACACGTGCATGACCTCTCACTTTATTGTCTAGACATGTAGAAACAGAATCAATATCGGTACTCCTAACACGTGCATGACCTCTCACTTTCTTGTCTAGGCATGTAGAAATAGAATCAATATCGGTACTCCTAACACGTGCATGACCGCTCACTTTATTGTCTAGGCATGTAGAAACATAATCAATATCGGTATTCCTAACACGTGCATGACCGCTCACTTTCTTGTCTAGGCATGTAGAAACAGAATCAATATCGGTACTCCTAACACGTGCATGACCGCTCACTTTATTGTCTAGGCATGTAGAAACATAATCAATATCGGTATTCCTAACACGTGCATGACCGCTCACTTTCTTGTCTAGGCATGTAGAAACAGAATCAATATCGGTACTCCTAACACGTGCATGACCTCTCACTTTATTGTCTAGGCAGGTAGAAATAGAATCAATATCGGTACTCCTAACACGTGCATGACCTCTCACTTTATTGTCTAGACATGTAGAAACAGAATCAATATCGGTACTCCTAACATGTGCATGACCACTCACTTTCTTGTCTAGGCATGTAGAAATAGAATCAATATCGGTACTCCTAACACGTACATGACCTCTCACTTTATTGTCTAGACATGTAGAAACAGAATCAATATCGGTACTCCTAACACGTACATGACCGCTCACTTTCTTGTCTAGGCATGTAGAAATAGAATCAATATCGGTACTCCTAACACGTGCATGACCGCTCACTTTCTTGTCTAGGCAGGTAGAAATAGAATCAATATCGGTACTCCTAACACGTGCATGACCGCTCACTTTCTTTGTCTAGGCATGTAGAAATAGAATCAATATCGGTACTCCTAACACGTGCATGACCGCTCACTTTCTTGTCTAGGCATGTAGAAACAGAATCAATATCGGTACTCCTAACACGTGCATGACCTCTCACTTTATTGTCTAGGCATGTAGAAACAGAATCAATATCGGTACTCCTAACACGTGCATGACTGCTCACTTTCTTGTCTAGGCATGTAGAAATAGAATCAATATCGGTACTCCTAACACGTGCATGACCGCTCACTTTCTTGTCTAGGCATGTAGAAACATAATCAATATCGGTACTCCTAACACGTGCATGACCTCTCACTTTATTGTCTAAGCACAGGTGCTTCAATACAAAGTGGTTATATGTGCATTTTACTTGATATATTTCTATAAAGTTTTGATATCCAATATAAAGTAGTAAAATCACTATTGTTCTCTTTAATCAGTATATCCATTGGTAAAATGAATGACAAGCGATTTGCAAAAAATCTTCTTTGTCAAATTGAAGCATTATGGCCCAATTCTCTTAATAGACCTAATTAGTTGTATTTTTTTTTATTAAATAAAAACAAGTGTGGATATAGAAATGTGCTGTCCAAAAGGCAAGTGTGGATGTCAATATTTCATATTATTAACTTTCAAAAAAAAAATCATGGACACAGGGATCCTGGATTTTTTTAATAAAAAACTGATACTCTGTTTTTATTTCAAATTTTCATCATAGCCCCCCTCCCCCTCCCAAGGGATATAACATTGTATCATTAATAATAAATTAAAAAATAATAAATTCAGATTTTCTATTTAAAATAAATCTCATTTACAAAACCACTGATATTTGTTCAATTTTTAACGCTGATTTAAGCTATAGTAGCAACAAATTTTTATTTTTCTCTTTAAACTGACGAAACATAACATTTATTTAACTGTCAAATTCACAAATAAAATCCCCCCCCCCCCCATTTTCCCCCCTTTTTTCTTGTTTAGATCAATGATCAACAATATTCCAGAATCAAACAAATGAATAAATATACCATAGATTTCTTTTACATGCATCTTTTTGTTCTTGTCCAAGATAAAAATACATTGCTAAAATTACCTGTGGGTGTTTCCCCACTTCAACTCGTAAATTTACATAGAAATCGGAGATATTTCGTCATAAAACTTCACACATGGTTTTGTCTATCATATTTCTTGAAGACAAGCATAAAATTTTATTGCATTTATCAATATTTTATGAGTATCAACAGTTTTTTCAACACCGTATCTGTTTCTCGATACAGCCGCCCGATTACAGTGACCCGTGACCCACTTTAGCACGTCCTACAAGTTTTTTCTTAATAATGTTGTTTAACAATGCTACTTGAAGCCTTGTCTGCATGTACTACTACATATTTGTCATACAGAAAGGACGAACTACCATCGATTTCTTAATATTTCTTGATACATTCTTTTAATCTTAATAAATTTCAATAAGTCACAACAATTTCTAATGTAGCAAAGTCCATTACATCACGGATAACCTAACGTAAAACAAAATATTTCTTCATTACAGATGACATGGAGAAGACGCTAAGAGAAATAGAAACCAGGAAATGTAAGTTTGGTTCCTTAACTGAAAAGTGATAGTAACTTGGAGCATTATTATTAAGTCTATGTAGTCACCGATAAAGGTAGATAACTATATGTGATTTTGTGTAATTTGTGTATTATTATAATATGCATAGAAACATAGATATCTAATTTAGTGGAAACGACCTATTTCTTGAACCCGTATCAGTTACGCTCAAAGTCAAAACATTGAAAACGTTCAACTTTGTCTTTAGGAACACTTAGGTCAGTAATTTCTTGTTAGCAACAACTCTGTATCAAGGAAATCCTGATAGGAAACACAAGCTTTGGATTATCGTATTAACTGAGTGATCAATGTCTGTATCCAGGTTTCTGATTACCCCTTTGATATCTTCAAACTCTTCTTTCACTGGAATGTGCACAATAATCAACTTTAAATCATCTTACTAATTGCTGTAAGCTTATATTAATTAAAATTCGAATTTTTAATGGGGTTTTCTAAAGAGCAGTTATACAAACAATCAGTTTTGAAAGGGGCAGTGTATATATACTCTCATGTGAATGTGATGCATTCATAGAGGATTCATATAGATACCATGGACAACTGTAAAAACCATTGCCTTGGTAACATCTATTGTCCTTAAAATGAGGACCAGATCAATGGATTAATCGTTTGTCTTAAAATGAGGACCAGGCCAATGGAATAATCGCGTGTCTTAAAATGAGGACAAATGGAATAATCGTTTGTCTTAAAATGAGGACCAATGGAATAATCGTTTGTCTTAAAATGAGGACCACACCAATCATGCAATGGAATAATCGTTTGTCTTAAAATGAGGACCAATGGAATAATCGTTTGTCTTAAAATGAGGACCAATGGAATAATCGTTTGTCTTAAAATGAGGACCAATGGAATAATCGTTTGTCTTAAAATGAGGACCACACCGATGGAATAATCGTTTGTTTTAAAATGAGGACCAATGGAATAATCGTTTGTCTTAAAATGAGGACCAATGGAATCGTTTGTGTGTTCGTTTTGAGTTCGTAAGATGGTGATCTTGACCCCAAGCCATAATGTTAATGTTGGAAGCATGGCTTAAATTATATGGCTTTCCAATCTTTTGATTTCGAGCGTCCCTGATGAAGGTTATTTCAGAAACACGTCGTGCGCACTAAATTTGATATCTACGATTTTAAGCAAGGTTCAGGTCAAATACTGATTTGCAGAGAACCAGAATAAGCTATCCTGATGGAGCAACACATCACCATGGGAACTGTTAATTAAGGGAAATAGTCCTATAAAATGCCAGCTCAGCGTGTTGATCCAGTACTAAGACTTCGTAATTATCTCTTAAAAGAGTATCTTCTACGCATGATTCAGCTGAAAAAATGTTCATATTGCTCTAAACTCTACACAACAATGACTTTGTCATTCATCCTTGTCATCAGAACGAGTCTTGAAACTTGCATTGAAGTACAGGTCAAAATTGATTGTGAGAGGTTCCCGTTTTTAATATTTCGAGAAAATTAACTTTGTCAGCTTTACAACTATTTAACATTTCATACATAACTAGGAATGTGAGAATGAGAAAAGATGCCAATAGATTGTTGTTGTAGATTCAATACTAATAGCCAGAAGAAGAAAACTTAGAGATAAACGTAATGAGTGACATGCTGATAAGAGTGTGAGTCTGGTATGGTGTGGAGGAAACCGCAGTACCCTGAGAAAACCACCGACCTGCCGCAAGTCACTGACAAACTTGATCACATAATGTTGTGTCGAGTACACCTTTCCTGAGCTGGATTCGAACTCACAACGTTAGTGATGATAAACACTGATTGCATAGGTACATGCTGATAAGACACTGGCTTGTTCAATTTGTATTTCAGCTTCTAAGATCTAATGCAGTAACACATTTAAAGATGCAGAAGAATCTGATTAAGAAAAAAATCAGTTATACTTCAAGAGTTAAAGCAGTATCTCGTTAATAAAAGAAACTGTCAGATAATTTAAATTTCCATTTCAACTTCAGGATCTAAAGTTGTAAATAAATTAAAACAGAAACTAACACAATTTATTTCCATTTCAGCCTCCAGAGCTAAAGTAATGACCGACTTAGAAGAAAAGCTGACAGATTCATGGATTTTCTATGCATTAGTTGGCGTTCTGGGAATAGCTCTACTTGTCTTCATTATATTGTTTGTTTGTTGTGTTGTTGGTATCATCAAGAAAACTCGACGTCAAAATAGATACTATCAACGAAATGTTGTATTTCAAACTCCAATTGTTGCCCCAAAAAGTAGACGTTACTCTAAGTCCAACTCTCGAGAAGATCAGCAAACAGTTTCAAATGTAAGCACAGATGTGAGAAATCCGACCAGATATGTGTGAACACAACCTATTTATAATGAAGAACAGGTGGGCAAAAATAGTAGGGGTTTTGTGTAACCAGTTCCCTATACAGTTAATAACCAAAAGATTTACAAGTTGTTTTGAGATATATTGAAGATAATCATGTGACTTTTCATTCATGATAATGATCTTTGAAGATAATCATGCGACTTTTCATTCATGATAATGATCTTTGAAGATAATCATGTGACTTTTCATTCATGATAATGATCTTTGAAGATAATCATGTGACTTTTCATTCATGATAATGATCTTTGAAGATAATCATGTGACTTTTCATTCATGATAATGATCTTTGAAGATAATCATGTGACTTTTCATTCATGATAATGATCTTTGAAGATAATCATGTGACTTTTCATTCATGATAATGATCTTTGTAGAGAAATTATGACAATGAAAACGTAGATATCTAATTTAGTGCACATAACGCTGGAAAAACCTTCATCCGGTACACTCAAAACAAAAGATATGAACAGCCAAATCATTTTAAAGTATTTGGGAGCATGAAGCATAAAATCCCAAGTAGGATGGAAATAGATAGGCCCATTGGTTGACTCGCTTCCAAGTAGGATGGCCATAGATAGGCCCATTGGTTGACTTGCTTCCACTTTTATGATTATTGACTGTGAACGTACCTGATCATCTGACAATCATTTCAGAAACGAGTTGCGCGTACCAAATTAGATATCTATGTTTGTACTACGTGTGTATGTTTTGTAATATACATTGTATATTTAATTTGACCAGAAGCAAATCAGTACAGCAAAATATCAACTGTATATAAAAAGTCAAGTAGAAATATGGATGGGTGCAACACCGTTTTGGACCATGATGTTTTGAGTGCTTGAATAAATGACAGTATTGTGTGACATCTTTAGGCCTCCCCTTCTGCATGATTGCCAATTACAGTGATACACTGAACAACATTAGGTAATGCCAATGTTTCAATGATAGTAATATTTCCTACTAACGATATATTTCTAAGAGACCAGTCATTCAAAAGTCTCTTAATTTTATGAATTTAAGATATGTAATTATCTATACATTTATCTTCTTTTTACAAACAATACTGAATACCTAACAACTTGAACCGGGGTGGTTCCATATAATATTAGGGTATATACGAAGCTCCATTCCACAGCCCTTTTTTGCACCAATCCATATTGCATGTGTTTTTTTTTTTTTTTTTTTCGAAATTAGCTCTCAGTCCAGAACAGGTGGAGTATTGATTTATAACATACAAGGCTTCATTTTTCTTAGCAACTATTGATGAGAGGAATCTGATATTAGAGGAATCTGATATTTGGACAAGCTTCATATAGGTATGCCATATTGTGGGAAGCGTTTTTGGACCCGTCAGATTCCTACTTCCTGTTTGCCTAGTTGGTTTTTTATACACATTGAACATATATGCACATTTTTAGTCGCATTTTTCTCAGCAACTATTGATGGCAGAAATCTGATATTTGGTCACAAGCTTTATATAGGTACCCCATATCGTAGGAAGCGTTTTTTGATCCGTCAGATTCCTACTTCCTGTTTGCCGAAGTGCGGGGGTATCATAAGTGAGCATTAGCTCACAGTTCATCTTGTTTTGATTTACTATCTTACGTGTGTATGGGTTTTCTATTTTCTAATTTGTGAATGCATGTCCAATTCATCTATAATAACAGATATATTGATTTTAAAACTATGGAGAAACCTAAATGATGAGACATTTGTAATTGTGCTAAGACAACATTAATAAAGTAATACTATTCAGATTAGATCCAAGTACATTAATAAAGTAATACTATTCAGATTAGATCCAAGTACATTAATAAAGTAATACTATTCAGATTAGATCCAAGTACATTAAGAAAGTAATACTATTCAGATTAGATCCAAGTACATTAATAAAGTAATACTATTCAGATTAGATCCAAGTGCATTAATAAAGTAATACTATTCAGATTAGATCCAAGTACATTAATAAAGTAATACTATTCAGATTAGATCCAAGTACATTTTAATTGTATTATTACATTGTATATTTACTGTAAATATTTTACTATTTATAATGTCATTAATTAATTGTTACATTTACTGCCATTTATGTATAATATACATGATTTACGACTAATAAAATGATAAAAAAAACATACAGCACCGTCAGAACATACAGCACCGTCAAAACATACAGCACCGTCAGAACAGTTCCAAAATCTAATAGGAAAATCGTATGAACAGATGACACATAGGCATGGCCGCTAACTTTCCTGTCTTTGTACAGGGACTTCAATAAATAGTGCGGTGCTAAACAAGGTTTATTGTCCTAAATCTCACATTATAGTAATACGATAAGGTCATGCAAAAAAAAAAGAGAAATATATCAAAGGAGCTATCAGAATCAGTAAATCAAAAGACAGACAATACAGAAGGAAAAAAGAACAAAAGGACAAACAAGGATCTAGAAAACTCTACGCAGAAAACAAAAGATCGAGCAACACCAATCTCACAAACATGGAGTAAACCCAGGTGTTCTGGAATGGTAAGATGGAGTAAACCCAGGTGTTCTGGAATGGTAAGATGGAGTAAACCCAGGTGTTCTGAAATGGTAAGATGGAGTAAACCCAGGTGTTCTGGAATGGTAAGATGGAGTAAACCCAGGTGTTCTGGAATGGTAAGATGGAGTAAACCCAGGTGTTCTGGAATGGTAAGATGGAGTAAACCCAGGTGTTCTGGAATGGTAAGATGGAGTAAACCCAGGTGTTCTGGAATGGTAAGATGGAGTAAACCCAGGTGTTCTGGAATGGTAAGATGGAGTAAACCCAGGTGTTCTGGAATGGTAAGATGGAGTAAACCCAGGTGTTCTGGAATGGTAAGATGGAGTAAACCCAGGTGTTCTGGAATGGTAAGATGGAGTAAACCCAGGTGTTCTGGAATGGTAAGATGGAGTAAACCGGGTGTTCTGGAATGGTAAGATGGAGTAAACCCAGGTGTTCTGGAATGGTAAGATGGAGTAAACCCAGGTGTTCTGGAATGGTAAGATGGAGTAAACCAGGTGTTCTGGAATGGTAAGATGGAGTAAACCCAGGTATTCTGGAATGGTAAGATGGAGTAAACCCAGGTGTTCTGGAATGGTAAGATGGAGTAAACCAGGTGTTCTGGAATGGTAAGATGGAGTAAACCCAGGTGTTCTGGAATGGTAAGATGGAGTAAACCCAGGTGTTCTGGAATGGTAAGATGGAGTAAACCCAGATGTTCTGGAATGGTAAGATGGAGTAAACCCAGGTGTTCTGAAATGGTAAGATGGAGTAAACCCAGGTGTTCTGGAATGGTAAGATGGAGTAAACCCAGGTGTTCTGGAATGGTAAGATGGAGTAAACCCAGGTGTTCTGGAATGGTAAGATGGAGTAAACCCAGGTGTTCTGGAATGGTAAGATGGAGTAAACCCAGGTGTTCTGGAATGGTAAGATGGAGTAAACCCAGGTGTTCTGGAATGGTAAGATGGAGTAAACCCAGGTGTTCTGAAATGGTAAGATGGAGTAAACCCAGGTGTTCTGGAATGGTAAGATGGAGTAAACCCAGGTGTTCTGGAATGGTAAGATGGAGTAAACCCAGGTGTTCTGGAATGGTAAGATGGAGTAAACCTAGGTGTTCTGGAATGGTAAGATGGAGTAAACCCAGGTGTTCTGGAATGGTAAGATGGAGTAAACCGGGTGTTCTGGAATGGTAAGATGGAGTAAACCCAGGTGTTCTGGAATGGTAAGATGGAGTAAACCCAGGTGTTCTGGAATGGTAAGATGGAGTAAACCAGGTGTTCTGGAATGGTAAGATGGAGTAAACCCAGGTGTTCTGGAATGGTAAGATGGAGTAAACCCAGGTGTTCTGGAATGGTAAGATGGAGTAAACCGGGTGTTCTGGAATGGTAAGATGGAGTAAACCCAGGTGTTCTGGAATGGTAAGATGGAGTAAACCCAGGTGTTCTGGAATGGTAAGATGGAGTAAACCAGGTGTTCTGGAATGGTAAGATGGAGTAAACCCAGGTATTCTGGAATGGTAAGATGGAGTAAACCCAGGTGTTCTGGAATGGTAAGATGGAGTAAACCAGTTGTTCTGGAATGGTAAGATGGAGTAAACCCAGGTGTTCTGGAATGGTAAGATGGAGTAAACCCAGGTGTTCTGGAATGGTAAGATGGAGTAAACCAGGTGTTCTGGAATGGTAAGATGGAGTAAACCCAGGTATTCTGGAATGGTAAGATGGAGTAAACCCAGGTGTTCTGGAATGGTAAGATGGAGTAAACCAGGTGTTCTGGAATGGTAAGATGGAGTAAACCCAGGTGTTCTGGAATGGTAAGATGGAGTAAACCAATGTGTTCTGGAATGGTAAGATGGAGTAAACCCAGGTGTTCTGGAATGGTAAGATGGAGTAAACCCAGGTGTTCCGGAATGGTAAGCAATAACTGCTCCCACATGTGGATAAAATTATCCAGTGAGCAATTTTCAGTATATCATGGCAGAAACAAGTAACTTTGTGATGAAATAAATATAATAATGTCAGTTTTGTGCTGAACCAACACGCCGAAATAGTTAATTATTGTACAAGCTCACTGAGATAATGGTTCATAGAAACCAATGTCGCTCCACTAGCTCGCTGAGATAATGGTCCATAGATACCCATGTCACTCCACTAGCTCACTGAGATAATGGTCCATAGATACCCATGTCGCTCCACTAGCTCACTGAGATAATGGTCCATAGATACCCATGTCACTCCACTAGCTCACTGAGATAATGGTCCATAGATACCCATGTCGCTCCACTAGCTCACTGAGGTAATGATCCATAGATACCCATGTCACTCCACTAGCTCACTGAGATAATGGACCATAGATACCCATGTCGCTCCACTAGCTCACTGAGATAATGGACCATAAATACCCATATCACTCCACTAGCGCACTGCGACTATGGTCCATAGATACCCATGTCACTCCACTAGCTCACTGAGATAATGGTCCATATATACCCATGTCGCCCTACTAGCTCACTGAGATAATGATCCATAGATACCCATGTCGCTCCACTAGCTCCCTGATATAATGGACCATAGATACCCATGTCACTCCACTAGCGCACTGAGATAATGGTCCATATATACCCATGTCGCTCCACCAGCTCACTGAGATAATGATCCATAGATACCCATGTCGCTCCACTAGCTCCCTGAGATAATGGACAATAGATACCCATGTGGCTCCACTAGCTCACTGACAATGATCCATAGAAACCCATGTCGTCTACTAGCTCACTGAGATAATGGTCCATAGATACCCATGTCACTCCACTAGCTCACTGAGATAATGGACCATATATACCCATGTCGCTCCACTAGCTCACTGAGATAATGGTCCATATATACCCATGTCGCTCTACTAGCTCACTGAGATAATGGACCATATATACCCATGTCACTCCACTAGCTCACTGAGATAATTGACCATAGATACCCATGTCGTTCCACTAGCTCACTGAGATAATGGTCCATAGATACTCATGTCGCTCCACTAGCTCACTGAGATAATGGACCATAGATACCCATGTCGCTCCACTAGCTCACTGAGATAATGGTCCATAAATACCCATGTCGCCCCACTAGCTCCCTGAGATAATGGATCATATATACCCATGTCGTTCAACTATCTCACTGAGATAATGGACCATAGATACCCATGTCGCTTCACTAGCTCCCTGAGATAAAGGACCATAGATACCCATGTCGCTCCACTAGCTCACTGAGATAATGGACCATAAATACCCATTTCGCTCCACTAGCTCAATGAGATAATGGACCATAGATACCCATATCACTCCACTAGCTCACTGCGATAATGGTCCATAGATACCCATGTCACTCCACTAGCTCACTGAGATAATAATCCATAGATACATATGTCTCTCCACTAGTTCCCTGAGATAATGGACAATAGATACCCATGTCGCTCCACTAGCTCACTGACATAATGGTCCATAGAAACCCATGTCGTCTACTAGCTCACTGAGATAATGGTCCATAGATACCCATGTCGCTCCATTAGCTCACTGAGATAATGGACCATAGATACCCATATCGCTCCACTAGCTCACTGAGATAATGGATCATAGATACCCATGTCGCTCCACTAGCTCACTGAGATAATGGTCCATAGAAACCTATGTCGCTCCACTAGCTCACTGAGATAATGGACCATAGATACCCATGTCGCTCCACTAAATCACTGCGATAATGGTCCATAGATACTCATGTCGCTCCACTAGCTCACTGAGATAATGGTCCATTTATACCCATGTCGCTCCACTAGCTAGCTGCGATAATGGACCATAGATACCAATGTCGCTCCACTAGCTCACTGAGATAATGGTCCATAGATACCCATGTCGTTCCACTAGCTCACTGAGATAATGGACCATGGATACTCATGTCGCTCCACCAGCTCACTGAGATAATGGACCATAGATACCCATGTCACTCCACTACCTCACTGAGATAATGGTCCATAGATACCCATGTCGCTCCACTAGCTCACTGAGATAATGGTCCATAGATACCCATGTCGCTCTACTAGCTCACTGAGATAATGGTCCATAGATACCCATGTCGCTCCACCAGCTCACTGAGATAATGGACCATAGATACCCATATCGCTCCACTAGCTCACTGAGATAATGGATCATAGATACCATGTCGCTCCACTAGCTCACTGAGATAATGGTCCATAGAAACCTATGTCGCTCCACTAGCTCACTGAGATAATGGACCATAGATACCCATGTCGCTCCACTAAATCACTGAGATAATGGTCCATAGATACTCATGTCGCTCCACTAGCTCACTGAGATAATCGTCCATTTATACCCATGTCGCTCCACTAGCTAGCTGCGATAATGGACCATAGATACCAATGTCGCTCCACTAGCTCACTGAGATAATGGTCCATAGATACCCATGTCGTTCCACTAGCTCACTGAGATAATGGACCATGGATACTCATGTCGCTCCACCAGCTCACTGAGATAATGGACCATAGATACCCATGTCGCTCCACTAGCTCACTGAGATAATGGTCCATAGATACCCATGTCGCTCCACTAGCTCACTGACATAATGGTCCATAGAAACCCATGTCGTCTACTAGCTCACTGAGATAATGGTCCATAGATACACATGTCGCTCTACTAGTTCACTGAGATAATGGTCCATAGATACCCATGTCGCTCCACTACCTCACTGAGATAATGGTCCATATATACCCATGTCGCTCCACTAGCTGCCTGAGATAATGGACAATAGATACCCATGTCGCTCCACTAGCTCACTGACATAATGGTCCATAGAAACCCATGTCGTCTACTAGCTCACTGAGATAATGGTCCATAGATACCCATGTCGCTCTACTAGCTCACTGAGATAATGGTCCATAGATACCCATGTCGCTCCACTAGCTCACTGAGATAATGGACCATAGATACCCATATCGCTCCACTAGCTCACTGAGATAATGGATCATAGATACCCATGTCGCTCCACTAGCTCACTGAGATAATGGTCCATAGAAACCTATGTCGCTCCACTAGCTCACTGAGATAATGGACCATAGATACCCATGTCGCTCCACTAAATCACTACGATAATGGTCCATAGATACTCATGTCGCTCCACTAGCTCACTGAGATAATGGTCCATTTATACCCATGTCGCTCCCCTAGCTAGCTGCGATAATGGACCATAGATACCAATGTCGCTCCACTAGCTCACTGAGATAATGGTCCATAGATACCCATGTCGTTCCACTAGCTCACTGAGATAATGGACCATGGATACTCATGTCGCTCCACCAGCTCACTGAGATAATGGACCATAGATACCCATGTCGCTCCACTAGCTCACTGAGATAATGGTCCATAGATACCCATGTCGCTCCACTAGCTCACTGAGATAATAGTCCATAGATACCCATGTCGCTCCACTAGCTCACTGAGATAATGGTCCACTGATACCCATGTCGCTCCACTAGCTCACTGAGATAATGGACCATAGTTACCCATGTCGCTCCACTAGCTCACTGAGATAATGGTCCATATATACTCATGTCGCTCCACTAGCTCACTGAGATAATGGTCCATAGATACTCATGTCGCTCCACTAGCTCACTGAGATAATGGTCCATAAATACTCATGTCGCTCCACTAGTTCACTGAGATAATGGTCCATAGATACTCATGTCGCTCCACTAGCTCACTGAGATAATGGTCCATAGATACCCATGTCGCTCCACTAGTTCAATGATATAATGGTCCATAAATACTCATGTCGCTCCACTAGCTCACTGAGATAATGGTCCATAGATACTCATGTCGCTCCACTAGCTCACTGAGATAATGGTCCATAAATACTCATGTCGCTCCACTAGCTCACTGAGATAATGGTCCATAGATACTCATGTCGCTCCACTAGCTCACTGAGATAATTGTCCATAGATACCCATGTCGCTCCCCTAGCTCAATGAGATAATGGTTCATTGATATTCATGTCGCTCCACTAGCTCACTGAGATAATGGTCCTCACTGCGAATCAACCAGTCATTGGTAAGACAAAACTCTACGAAAAATATGTTGACTTCACTTTTCCGATAGTCTTTTTGCCATTCATCAGTAGCAATGTTCCGCAGCCCCTGTGTATGAAATTTACATTTCACAAGACTTTTGTATATGTGTCTTATATGATTTAGAAACTGCCCACACTTCCGGAGCATCTTGGCTCACCACTGATTTTCTGACGTGTTGCTCATCTTTATAGTTCTCTGTATTGTGTAGTTGTGTTTGTCTTCGTTCTGTGTCTTGTGTTCAATGTTGGCTGTGGCTCTGAATTGTCCATCCTTCATTGCCCTTTTCTCTTTTCTAATGTTTTTTGTTCTTTCCACAATGCAGCAAATACTAATTGTATAGTCTTCGGCTTGAATCAACCTGGATCGAGCCCTCAAGCGATCATATTCTTTTTTGCCATTCTGACCACTACATCACCGAAGCGTTTAAAAAGCAGATAGTAACCATTGACAAATCGCTAACAAACATAAATGAAAGTAGCTTATATGCATCTTTAAGCTGTTTTTCCAAGTATTGCAGTAAGTTGCGTTTAAGTTTTAATCATTGTATCTCAGATTAACACTATAACTGAGCTAGCTTTGTATAACACCACAAAAAATTACAGAATTCGACTTTAGCTCATGGCGAGGTGTACTCGATGCAACTTTATAAGAAAATGTTTGAACGCTACTTTCGGTAGGTTCGTTGTTTTCTCCACAAAATAATCTGACCACTGTAATACACAGTCGAGCTCCTTATATCAAAATAGATGCCTTGGTTTGGTTTTATGGTGTTTAATGCCACTTTCAACAATATTTCAGTTATAGCATGGTGGTCAGTTTGATTTTTCGAGTAAACCGGACTACCCGCAGAAACTCACCTACCACAAGTCACTGACAAACTTTATCACATAATGTTGTGAACCTCGCCATGAGCGGGATTCGAACTCACGACATCAGTAGTGATAGGCACCGATTGCATAGGTAGTTGTAAATCCAATTGACATGCGATCACGGCCACGACGGCTCCTTTATCAAAATAGAAGAAAGGAAGTAAAAAGGGCGTAGTAGAACAATCTCCGAAACAGTGGCTATATATCGTCCCATAGAATATCACACCGGTAATAGAGATTTTCCCTATGGCGGACATTTGCGTAATATTTTAAAGCAAATAGATCACAGAGTTGAGAAATTCACAATTCAGGATAAAAGATGACGGACAATGTATATGTCTAACATTTCACCATGCTGAATTTTGATGACAAATTTTAATTGAAACGAAACCAACTACAAATCTTAAACCTTATATGACAGCGAGAAAATAAAGTAGTACCTTGCTTACATAAAAAGGCAGGGATTAATTAAAATGGTGGATGAGGTGAAATTTTGACTACGGAATAATGTAGCCTGTTTAAGAGATTAGGAGTAGAAGGGATAAAGTAGAATAGAGGACACAGAAGGGGTAACAACGATTTTACATTAAATTAATCACATATTGAAGTTGAAGTTATCAAGAAGAGTCTTAAGATACCAAAGGAGTAATAAGAAGAAGGAAATACAACACAATACCCAAAAGAAAAAGGACAAAAGGACAAACAACGATTTACAAAACATTACACATACAACTAAAGATCGAGTAACACGAACCTCACTAAAAATTGGTGATGAACTAAGGTGCTCAGGAATGGTAAGCAGTTTCTGCTCCACTAGTGGAACCCATCTTGGTATTCTAGTTGCAAACCCGGTGACAAGTCATGAATGAGTAAAGGACCGGAAATTGTTTACGGCAAGTGGAACATATCCGTGGTCATTTGTGACACAGATGTTCCGTAACGGTTAACCAAGTACTAGTAAGCGACTTATTAAAGTTGAAAAGGTTCAACTGCAACTGGAACTTTGCTGAAGGTAATGTTAAACACCCAAAACCATTTACAAACAAAACATAGTGATTTTAGACGGCGCTAACATTGGTCAGATGTGACGTTGTAGACATTAAAAAGGTAAACATTTGTATTTATATATTGTAACGCTAGAGAAAACCACAATCAAGTATTGATGTTCAGATATTTTGGGAAATACTGAAAAGTATGCTCCGTGGTTAAATTATTTCATACTCGTCTTTCAAGGAAAGGGAGAGGGAAACGATATAATCTGATATTGAATCATAATTACATTATTTATACAATGTGAACTGTCAAAACGGGGAAGATATTATAAAATTAGAGTTAGAATTAAAAAATATAAGAGAAAAAAAAATTAAAAGTATTATTACAAGAGCAAAAACAAAATGGATGTGAAAGGAGCACTTAATACTTTTGTAATTTAAAAAAGAGACATTATATTGAAAAAATTATCCCAAAATTAATTTTAGACGATAATACAGAGATAACAGATCAAAATTTACATTACAGCAGCAAAAACTATCTTACAAAATCTTTATGAAAGTAGAGATGCACACGTAAGTGATGAACAGATTAAAACCTTTCTTGATGATGAAAATCCATTTATTTCAAATTAGGGGAAGCTGACAGTTCTGTTTTAGAAGGGGAATTAATCCAAAAAGAGTGAGTGAGTGAGTGAGTGATTGTTGTTTAGCGCCAATTCAATTCAGCAATTTTTCAGCTATAATCATCATGGCGAGAACAAATTAATTTTCAATGAGATGATGATGAGATCCGCTTTGTACTAGACCAAAACGCTGATTTGGATGTTTATATTGCTAGCTATCTGAAACAACAGTCCGAGGGTAGACATGTCGCCCCACTCGGACACATTATTCTGATTCCAATCCAACCAGTCTTTGCTCTTTCTCCTTAATGCTGCGTGTTTAGCGGAGAAGCAACAAATACCCATGTTATAATCTTTGGTTTGACCCGACCGGAGCTTGAACCCACAATCTACCGCACTCAAGGCGTGCACGCTAACCATTACGCCACTCAAGGCGTGCACGCTAACCATTACGCCACTCTAGGCGTGCACGCTAACCATTACGCCACTCAAGGCGTGCAGGCTAACCATTACGCCACTCAAGGCGTGCACGCTAACCATTACGCCACTCAAGGCGTGCACGCTAATCATTACGCCACTTAAGGCGTGCACGCTAACCATTACGCCACTCAAGGCGTGCACGCTAACCACTACGCCACTCAAGGCGTGCACGCTAACCACTACGCCACTCAAGGCGTGCACGCTAACCATTACGCCACTCAAGGCGTGCACGCTAACCACTACGCCACTCAAGGCGTGCACGCTAACCACTACGCCACTCAAGTCGTGCACGCTAACCATTACGCCACTCATGGCGTGCACGCTAACCACTACGCCACTCAAGGCGTGCGCGCTACCCATTACGCCACTCAAGGCGTGCGCGCTAACCATTACGCCACTCAAGGCGTGCGCGCTAACCATTACGCCACTCAAGGCGTGCGCGCTAACCATTACGCCACTCAAGGCGTGCGCGCTAACCATCACGCCACTCAAGGCGTGCGCGTTAACCATCACGCCACTCAAGGCGTGCGCGCTAACCATCACGCCACTCAAGGCGTGCACGCTAACCATCACGCCACTCAAGGCGTGCACGCTAACCATCACGCCACTCAAGGCGTGCACGCTAACCACTACGCCACTCAAGGCGTGCACGCTAACCATTACGCCACTCTAGGCGTGCACGCTAACCATTACGCCACTCAAGGCGTGCACGCTAACCATTACGCCACTCAAGGCGTGCACGCTACCCATTACGCCACTCAAGGCGTGCACGCTAACCATTACGCCACTCAAGGCGTGCACGCTAACCACTACGCCACTCAAGGCGTGCACGCTAACCACTACGCCACTCAAGGCGTGCACGCTAACCACTACGCCACTCAAGGCGTGCACGCTAACCACTACGCCACTCAAGGCGTGCACGCTAACCACTACGCCACTCAAGTCGTGCACGCTAACCACTACGCCACTCATGGCGTGCACGCTAACCACTACGCCACTCAAGGCGTGCGCGCTAACCACTACGCCACTCAAGGCGTGCGCGCTACCCATTACGCCACTCAAGGCGTGCGCGCTAACCATTACGCCACTGAAGGCGTGCGCGCTAACCATTACGCCACTCAAGGCGTGCGCGCTAACCATCACGCCACTCAAGGCGTGCGCGCTAACCATCACGCCACTCAAGGCGTGCGCGTTAACCATCACGCCACTCAAGGCGTGCGCGCTAACCATCACGCCACTCAAGGCGTGCACGCTAACCATTACGCCACTCAAGGCGTGCACGCTAACCATTACGCCACTCAAGGCGTGCACGCTAACCACTACGCCACTCAAGGCGTGCACGCTAATCATTACGCCACTCAAGGCGTGCACGCTAACCATTACCCCACTCAAGGCGTGCACGCTAACCATTACGCCACTCAAGGCGTGCCCGCTAACCATTACGCCACTCAAGGCGTGCACGCTAACCATTACGCCACTCAAGGCGTGCAGGCTGACCATTACGCCACTCAAGGCGTGCACGCTAACCATTACGCCACTCAAGGCGTGCACGTTAACCATTACGCCACTCAAGGCGTGCACGCTAACCATTACGCCACTCAAGGCGTGCACGCTAACCATTACGCCACTCAAGGCGTGCACGCTAACCACTACGCCACTCAAGGCGTGCACGCTAACCACTACGCCACTCAAGGCGTGCACGCTAACCACTACGCCACTCAAGGCGTGCACGCTAACCACTACGCCACTCAAGGCGTGCGCGCTAACCACTACGCCACTCAAGGCGTGCGCGCTACCCATTACGCCACTCAAGGCGTGCGCGCTAACCATTACGCCACTCAAGGCGTGCGCGCTAACCATTACGCCACTCAAGGCGTGCGCGCTAACCATTACGCCACTCAAGGCGTGCGCGCTAACCATCACGCCACTCAAGGCGTGCGCGCTAACCATCACGCCACTCAAGGCGTGCGCGTTAACCATCACGCCACTCAAGGCGTGCGCGCTAACCATCACGCCACTCAAGGCGTGCACGCTAACCATCACGCCACTCAAGGCGTGCACGCTAACCATTACGCCACTCAAGGCGTGCACGCTAACCACTACGCCACTCAAGGCGTGCACGCTAATCATTACGCCACTCAAGGCGTGCACGCTAACCATTACCCCACTCAAGGCGTGCACGCTAACCATTACGCCACTCAAGGCGTGCCCGCTAACCATTACGCCACTCAAGGCGTGCACGCTAACCATTACGCCACTCAAGGCGTGCAGGCTGACCATTACGCCACTCAAGGCGTGCACGCTAATCATTACGCCACTCAAGGCGTGCACGTTAACCATTACGCCACTCAAGGCGTGCACGCTAACCATTACGCCACTCAAGGCGTGCACGCTAACCATTACGCCACTCAAGGCGTGCACGCTAACCACTACGCCACTCAAGGCGTGCACGCTAACCACTACGCCACTCAAGGCGTGCACGCTAACCACTACGCCACTCAAGGCGTGCACGCTAACCACTACGCCACTCAAGGCGTGCGCGCTAACCACTACGCCACTCAAGGCGTGCGCGCTACCCATTACGCCACTCAAGGCGTGCGCGCTAACCATTACGCCACTCAAGGCGTGCGCGCTAACCATTACGCCACTCAAGGAGTGCGCGCTAACCATTACGCCACTCAAGGCGTGCGCGCTAACCATCACGCCACTCAAGGTGTGCGCGCTAACCATCACGCCACTCAAGGCGTGCGCGCTAACCATCACGCCACTCAAAGCGTGCACGCTAACCATCACGCCACTCAAGGCGTGCACGCTAACCATTACGCCACTCAAGGCGTGCACGCTGACCATTACGCCACTCAAGGCGTGCACGCTAATCATTACGCCACTCAAGGCGTGCACGCTAACCATTACCTCACTCAAGGCGTGCACGCTAACCATTACGCCACTCAAGGCGTGCCCGCTAACCATTACGCCACTCAAGGCGTGCACGCTAACCATTACGCCACTCAAGGCGTGCACGCTGACCATTACGCCACTCAAGGCGTGCACGCTAACCATTACGTCACTCAAGGCGTGCACGTTAACCATTACGCCACTCAAGGCGTGCACGCTAACCATTACGCCACTCAAGGCGTGCACGCTAACCATTACGCCACTCAAGGCGTGCACGCTAACCACTACGCCACTCAAGGCGTGCACGCTAACCACTACGCCACTCAAGGCGTGCACGCTAACCACTACGCCACTCAAGGCGTGCACGCTAACCACTACGCCACTCAAGGCGTGCACGCTAACCACTACGCCACTCAAGGCGTGCGCGCTAACCACTACGCCACTCAAGGCGTGCGCGCTACCCATTACACCACTCAAGGCGTGCGCGCTAACCATCACGCCACTCAAGGCGTGCGCGCTAACCATCACGCCACTCAAGGCGTGCGCGCTAACCATCACGCCACTCAAGGCGTGCACGCTAACCATCACGCCACTCAAGGCGTGCACGCTAACCATTACGCCACTCAAGGAGTGCACGCTAACCACTACGCCACTCAAGGCGTGCACGCTAATCATTACGCCACTCAAGGCGTGCACGCTAACCATTACGCCACTCAAGGCGTGCACGCTAACCATTACGCCCATCAAGGCGTGCACGCTAGTCATTACGCCCCTCAAGGCGTGCACGCTAACCATTACGCCCCTCAAGGCGTGCACGCTAACCATCACGCCCCTCAAGGCGTGCACGCTAACCACCACGCCCCTCAAGGCGTGCACGCTAACCATCACGCCCCTCAAGGCGTGCACGCTAACCATCACGCCCCTCAAGGCGTGCACGCTAACCACCACGCCCCTCAAGGCGTGCACGCTAACCATCACGCCCCTCAAGGCGTGCACGCTAACCATCACGCCCCTCAAGGCGTGCACGCTAACCATCACGCCCCTCAAGGCGTGCACGCTAACCATCACGCCCCTCAAGGCGTGCACGCTAACCATCACGCCCCTCAAGGCGTGCACGCTAACCATCACGCCACTCAAGGCGTGCACGGTAACCATCACGCCACTCAAGGCGTGCACGCTAACCACCACGCCACTCAAGGCGTGCACGCTAACCATCACGCCACTCAAGGCGTGCACGCTAACCATCACGCCACGCAAGGCGTGCACGCTAACCATCACGCCACGCAAGACGTGCACGCTAACCATCACGCCACTCAAGGCGTGCACGCTAACCATCTCGCCACGCAAGGCGTGCACACTAACCATCTCGCCACTCAAGGCGTGCACGCTAACCATCACGCCACTCAAGGCGTGCACGCTAACCATTACGCCACTCAAGGCGTGCACGTTAACCATTACGCCACTCAAGGCGTGCACGCTAACCATTACGCCACTCAAGGCGTGCACGCTAACCATTACGCCACTCAAGGCGTGCACGCTAACCATTACGTCACTCAAGGCGTGCACGCTGACCATTACGTCACCGAGGCGGTTCAACCATAAAAGAAGTGGTATCTTCATTGAAACTGATAAAAAATGGCAAGTTACCTGGTCTTGATGGCTTCACTATAGAATTCTATAATTTTTCCTGGAATGAATTAAAAGGTATGAAAAAGGCTATCTGTCTAAGACAATGGGTAATAACTTGTCTCCCAAAAGAAGGCAAATCAAAGTTTTACTTTAAAAAAGATTGGCGTGTTAAAGATACCACACATACTGTCATTTATTCAAGAGCTTAAAACATCATGTGTGAAAAATGTTTTGAATCCCAAAATCAGGCACCTTGTAAGATACTCATGTGGTATAACAACTGATGTAACACCAGAAACCTGTAAATTACAATATACAACACCAGTTTTCAGAGAATGTATGGAACAGATTAAGTATTATAAGAAACTAAATTTTGATTCCTTGTATCTGTGAACCCCAAAACAATCAAATAATTTAAAGAATAAATTGATATTTTGCTCTACCGATTTGCTTCTGATAAAAAAAAATATATATATTACAAAAAAACGTGTGGACAATCCAGAAACACAGGCAACATTGGGAGCAAGATATAGAACGAAGATATACAAAAAACGTGTGGACAATCCAGAAACACAGGCAACATTGTGAGAAAGACAGAACGAAGATATACAAAAAACGTGTGGACAATCCAGAAACACAGGCAACATTGGGAGAAAGACAGAACGAAGATATACAAAAAACATAAGATGATGAGCAACACAGACCCACCAAATCAAACAAACGAGAGTGAACCAATGTCCTCGTGGGTGAACCAATGTCCTCGGGGGTGAACCAATGAACCAATGTCCTCGGGGGTGAACCAATGTCCTCGTGGGTGAACCAATGTCCTCGTGGGTGAACCAATGTCCTCGTGGGTGAACCAATGTCCTCGTGGGTGAACCAATGTCCTCGTGGGTGAACCAATGTCCTCGGGGGTGAACCAATGTCCTCGTGGGTGAACCAATGTCCTCGTGGGTGAACCAATGTCCTCATGGGTGAACCAATGTCCTCGGGGGTGAACCAATGTCCTCATGGGTGAACCAATGTCCTCGGGGGTGAACCAATGTCCTCATGGGTGAACCAATGTCCTCGGGGGTGAACCAATGTCCTCGGGGGTGAACCAATGTCCTCGTGGGTGAACCAATGTCCTCGGGGGTGAAACAATGTCCTCGTGGGTGAACCAATGTCCTCGTGGGTGAACCAATGTCCTCGTGGGTGAACCAATGTCCTCGGGGGTGAACCAATGTCCTCGTGGGTAAACCAATGTCCTCGGGGGTGAACCAATGTCCTCGTGGGTGAACCAATGTCCTCGTGGGTGAACCAATGTCCTCATGGGTGAACCAATGTCCTCGGGGGTGAACCAATGTCCTCATGGGTGAACCAATGTCCTCGGGGGTGAACCAATGTCCTCATGGGTGAACCAATGTCCTCGGGGGTGAACCAATGTCCTCGGGGGTGAACCAATGTCCTCGTGGGTGAACCAATGTCCTCGGGGGTGAAACAATGTCCTCGGGGGTGAACCAATGTCCTCGTGGGTGAACCAATGTCCTCGGGGTGAATCAATGTCCTCGGGGGTGAACCAATGTCCTCGTGGGTGAACCAATGTCCTCGTGGGTGAACCAATGTCCTCGAGGGTGAACCAATGTCCTCGGGGGTGAACCAATGTCCTTGTGGGTGAACCAATGTCCTCGTGGGTGAACCAATGTCCTCGGGGGTGCACCAATGTCCTCATGGGTGAACCAATGTCCTCGTGGGTGAACCAATGTCCTCGTGGGTGAACCAATGTCCTCGAGGGTGAACCAATGTCCTCGGGGGTGAACCAATGTCCTCGGGGGTGAACCAATGTCCTCGGGAGGGGGGGTGAACCAATGTCCTCGGGGGTGAACCAATGTCCTTGTGGGTGAACCAATGTCCTCGTGGGTGAACCAATGTCCTCGGGGGTGCACCAATGTCCTCATGGGTGAACCAATGTCCTCGTGGGTGAACCAATGTCCTCGAGGGTGAACCAATGTCCTTGGGGGTGAACCAATGTCCTCGGGGTGAACCAATGTCCTCGAGGGTGAACCAATGTCCTCGGGGGTGAACCAATGTCCTCGGGGGTGAACCAATGTCCTCGGGAGGGGGGGAACCAATGTCCTCGGGGGTGAACCAATGTCCTTGTGGGTGAACCAATGTCCTCGTGGGTGAACCAATGTCCTCGGGGGTGCACCAATGTCCTCATGGGTGAACCAATGTCCTCGTGGGTGAACCAATGTCCTCGAGGGTAAACCAATGTCCTCGGGGGTGAACCAATGTCCTCGGGGGTGAACCAATGTCCTCGGGGGTGAACCAATGTCCTCGGGGGTGAACCAATGTCCTCGGGGTGAACCAATGTCCTCGTGGGTGAACCAATGTCCTCGGGGGTGAACCAATGTCCTCGTGGGTGAACCAATGTCCTCGTGGGTGAACCAATGTCCTCGTGGGTGAACCAATGTCCTCGAGGGTGAACCAATGTCCTCGGGGGTGAACCAATGTCCTCGGGGGTGAACCAATGTCCTCGGGAGGGGGGGTGAACCAATGTCCTCGGGGGTGAACCAATGTCCTTGTGGGTGAACCAATGTCCTCGTGGGTGAACCAATGTCCTCGGGGGTGCACCAATGTCCTCATGGGTGAACCAATGTCCTCGTGGGTGAACCAATGTCCTCGAGGGTGAACCAATGTCCTTGGGGGTGAACCAATGTCCTCGGGGTGAACCAATGTCCTCGAGGGTGAACCAATGTCCTCGGGGGTGAACCAATGTCCTCGGGGGTGAACCAATGTCCTCGGGAGGGGGGGAACCAATGTCCTCGTGGGTGAACCAATGTCCTTGTGGGTGAACCAATGTCCTCGTGGGTGAACCAATGTCCTCGGGGGTGCACCAATGTCCTCATGGGTGAACCAATGTCCTCGTGGGTGAACCAATGTCCTCGAGGGTGAACCAATGTCCTCGGGGGTGAACCAATGTCCTCGGGGGTGAACCAATGTCCTCGGGGGTGAACCAATGTCCTCGGGGGTGAACCAATGTCCTCGGGGTGAACCAATGTCCTCGTGGGTGAACCAATGTCCTCGGGGGTGAACCAATGTCCTCGTGGGTGAACCAATGTCCTCGTGGGTGAACCAATGTCCTCTGGGGTGACCCAATGTCCTCGGGGGTGAACCAATGTCCTCGGGGGTGAACCAATGTCCTCGGGGGTTAACCAATGTCCTCGTGGGTGAACCAATGTTCTCGGGGGTGAACCAATGTCCTCGTGGGTGAACCAATGTCCTCGAGGGTGAACCAATGTCCTCGTGGGTGGACCAATGTCCTCTGGGGTGAAGCAATGTCCTCGGGGGTGAATCAATGTCCTCGTGGGTGAACCAATGTCCTAGGGGGTGAACCAATGTCCTCGTGGGTGAACCGATGTCCTCGGGGGTGAACCAATGTCCTCGGGGGTGAACCAATGTCCTCGTGGGTGAACCAATGTCCTCGGGGGTGAACCAATGTCCTCGAGGGTGAACCAATGTCCTCGTGGGTGAACTAATGTCCTCGGGGGTGAACCAATGTCCTCGGAGGTGAACCAATGTCCTCGGGGTGAACCAATGTCCTCGTGGGTGAACCAATGTCCTCGTGGGTGAACCAATGTCCTCGGAGGTGAACCAATGTCCTCGGAGGTGAACCAATGTCCTCGTGGGTGAACCAATGTCCTCGTGGGTGAACCAATGTCCTCGGGGTGAACCAATGTCCTCGGGGGTGAACTAATGTTCTCGGGGGTGAACCAATGTCCTCGTGGGTGAACCAATGTCCTCGTGGGTGAACCAATGTCTTCGGGGGTGAACCAATGTCCTCGAGGGTGAACCAATGTCCTCGGGGGTGAACCAATGTCCTCGGGGTGAACCAATGTCCTCGGGCGTGAACCAATGTCATCGGGGGTGAATCAATGTCCTCGGGGGTGAACCAATGTCCTCGGGGGTGAACCAATGTCCTCGTGGGTGAACCGATGTCCTCGGGAGTGAACCAATGTCCTCGTGGGTGAACCAATGTCCTCGTGGGTGAACCAATGTCCTCGGGGGTGAACCAATGTCCTCGGGGGTGAACCAATGTCCTCGTGGGTGAACCAATGTCCTCGGGGGTGAACGAATGTCCTCGGGGGTGAACCAATGTCCTCGGGGGTGAACGAATGTCCTCGGGGGTGAACGAATGTCCTCGTGGCTGAACGAATGTACTCGGAGGTGAACCAATGTCCTCGTGGGTGAACCAATGTCCTCGTGGGTGAACCAATGTCGTCGGGGTGAGCCAATGTCCTCGGGGGTGAACCAATGTCCTCGGGGGTGAACCAATGTCCTCGGGGGTGAACCAATGTCCTCGTGGGTGAACCAATGTCCTCGAGGGTGAACTAATGTCCTCGGGGGTGAACCAATGTCCTCGTGGGTGAACCAATGTCCTCGGGGGTGAACCAATGTCCTCGTGGGTGAACCAATGGCCTCGAGGGTGAACCAATGTCCTCGGGGGTGAACCAATGTCCTCGCAGAAATACATGCTGGCAGAAATACCTCCATATAAAGATTAATTTCCAATAATAAGACTATCATTTACAAATATAATATACAATTAAAATTGGCATAGTAAATAATATTTTGTGCGACTGGTAGAAGAATATAGTATTATGTTACTCAATCTTTAGTTTTATGTGTATGTTTTGTAGATCGTCGTTTGTCCTTCTGTCCTTTTTCTTTTGGCCATTGTGGTGTCTGTCTTTCTTCGATATACGGATTCTGACTACCCCTTTGGTATCTTCAAACTCTTCTTCTTTTTATTTAATATCTGATCTGATGGAAGGTAAACAACTAATTGTCAACATGTTTACAGAACGACCTTTGAATACATGGCAACCTTCCCATTTCCTGTGAACTAGAAATTCTTCCTCATGACCCTATTGTAGCCATTGTTTTAATATATATGTACGTACTTTTATAGGAAGAACTCAATTAAAATGTAGACAAGCAACATCTATCTTGTCCTATTTTTCTCAGTCTTACATAATTTCAGTTTCCGCTGATACTTGTAATTTAACATAGACGAAATCCTGAAATATATTTACATTGCATAATATACACCCATCTTTTTGTTCTGTGCTTGGGTTTGGTTTACTAATTGTATGATTTTCGTTGCGCTATTAAATATAGTTCCCGTATGAATATGTCATTGTGTGGTGATGATATATGTAATATTCATTTCAGTATGTCAGTAGGTGTTAACATCATATAAGACTTTAAACTGTTTATACTCTAATTGTTTAATCGCACAATACTATTTTTCAAGTAGGATATTACTACGCCGTGATGCACCATTTTGAGATCTTGTCATTGTCGACAGATTGATTCATTCATTAAAAGATGAGCAATGATCTAACCCTTACTGAAAAAAGGAATATAAAGTCACCATAGAAACAATAAATAATCTATACATTAGCAAGCAAAGCATACATCATGTTTAACAGAATAACTACGACAAAAAAAGTTTGAAGATACCAAAGGTGTAAGCAAAAGCCGTAAATCGAGAAAGGACACACAATACAAGGTCTAAAACAATGAACATAAAGACAAACATTGATTCACAAAACACTACACAGAAAGCTAATGATTGAGAACAAAACCGTGGTGAACTCAGATTCTCCGAAAGGGTAAGCAGTTTCCTCTTCAACAGTGGCATGTGGCGTATTATTCTTGTTAAAAATCCTGTGACAAGACTTAGACATGATAGAAGAAAGGAGGGTGGGGTTGAGATTACGACAAACGGAACATATCCGTGGTACTATGTGATCCAGATATTCCATATCGGTTAACCCAGACATTATGGCCACCATACAACATTCGAAGAAAACTTGGAAGATAACATATACCTACTCAGAAGCCTTAAATCGAAGTCATGACTTTAAATTGAGCAAATATGAAACATTGGTTCAGTAACTGTCGTGTGAGGAACAATACTATATCACGGAAATACAGAAAGTAACCAACAAGATCTGCAATGTCGTAGAAATATGTAGGTGCTACTGGAATGTTGCTACATATAAATATAAACTTGTGTATATTTAAGATGAATATCCAAGCCTAGAGACGAACCCAAGTCATGCCTGTCACTTCGTTGCAAGCAAGCAACGGATTTAGAGTCCAAGACGTTGGGAAGGAAAACGATAAGACTTTATCTATAGGTACCGAATGAATTAATCATCAAATCATTACAAAATTCACAGACGACTTCTCTGGCAAACCGTGAACTGAGAACAACAACAAGAATTGATGGTAAACAAGGTAATGGCTTGGTCAAGGTTTGGCGCTTTAAAATCTGATTCAACCCACCATTTCTTTAGAAATACCTGTACCAAGTCAGGGTCATTACGGTTTTCACAGTTTTCCGGTTGTTGACTGATTTTGTCTGTTTATATAATTATGAGTTTTGACTTTCCCTTTGTTAGATTGTTCGGAGTTCGGTAATTTTGTTATTACCCTTATTTGGAATAATGACAATAACGTTAACGGTATTAAGCCATTTAATATTTCGTGCTGGGTCGTCGTGGCCGTGACCGTATTGTAATTGAATTTACAACTACCTATGCAATCAGTGTCTATCACAACTTATATAGTGAGATCGAATCTCGATCAGGGCGAGGTGTACATTTATAGTTTGTCAGTGACTTGCAACAGGTCGTTGGATTTCTCCGGGTCCTCCGGTTTCCTCCACCAATAAAACTGATCGCCCCGATATAACTGAAATATTGTTGAAACAAACAACCAAACAAGCTTGTAACATCATGGCATCTTATGGCTTACTACAACAAATTTTCATGCTGTGCATAAGACAGAAAGGTGCATATCCCAATTAAAAGCCATCAATTACTACCAAAATATAGATGGAAGACAACTGAGTAGATCGATTTATGAGCAATCAGTACAATTTCTGACTAGGGACCGGGAAATGTGACTTCTTCAATGAAATGGGAAAATACACAGAACATGGGAGAACGATTTAATTCATGAGTTTATTCACATGGTTTATTTAGGTCGTTGTCCAAGTTTCATTTTTTTTTACATTTCCTGAATTTGATCACGATTTCATTGTTTTATTTCCGTTTACAGTTCAAACACTTCAATATAGTAACTAACCGGGTTAAACTGGAGTCAGAGATATTGTCTAGTGTTTTGTTGATAATTATTTGTCATTTGGTTCTTCTTCTATTTACTGCTTATGATTCTCCTTTTGGTATTTTTTTTTTTACTTTTCTTGCAATTGTGACATAAACATTTTATGTAAGTTTTCTACTAATAAACTACATGTACTAATAGAACGAACAGTCACCTCTCATCTCAATTCAATAAACATGGAATGGACCACAACATATCACGTTGGAAATTAAGGTCAATGATTGGAATAGACACATAAAACCTGTTAATAGAATCCCGACCCTTCCCGCTCGATAACTGGATTTTAAACGGCAATACAGATATAAACAAACGTTATGAGACCAGCACAGATTCGCTTCTAACCCAAAAGATCACAGACTACTAGTTAAGAACGTAGAAAGAAAAACATTAAAATTATCTTCCGGTTCTTCTCAATATGTAATGGTTTATTTGACAATATGCATGCAAAACGGACTATATTTCTTTTTGGTATGGACATTGTAAAATACGACTTTTTATAAATATACCACTAACGATAATTTTTTGGAATTAAATTTTTATTATGTAAAAATATGCTTCACAAACGATTTATTAATACATTGATAAAAATGCATATTTTATATAAAAATGAAGACAATATGGTGGTAATCATCAACCGGAACGTCCTCGGCTATCTCCGCTTAACGTCTCTTATCGACATTCGCCGGAAATGACCGAGTAGTGTTCCGATTGGGTAAAGTAAACTTACTGGCCTAGCAACCTGACGTCATGTACCTTTAAGGTACCTTTCGGTCACATTCAAATACAAATATATATTATGAAACAGTATCAATATCATATGCATCACTCTATTTACATGGCAGTGTTATGGAAAGCATGTATATTCGCAAATGTGGCTTGTGGAAAATAAAATAGCCACGACCAATATATCAAAATTTAAAGAATGCACAGCGTTGTTGTCTTGTCTCTCTCATCAATAATTATGAAGTTGATCCAACTATATTACAAAAAACCACTCATTTCAAAATAGTTTAGTCTGTTAGATGAATATCTCATTATAAAATTTTCTTGACGAAAGTGTTTACAATCAAGTCATGTCACATCAATTCCCTAACAATGAGAGAGTCCAACACAATTTCTCCGATGGTGATTTTTTATGCATTCATTAATCAAGCCACTCGTGCATATAGTTCAACATACAATTTGTCTTTAGAGACTAATTATAATAAACCATGTTTTAAATACACTGCAGCTCACCCGGCAATGTAAACTATACTTGTCAATATGTGTATGCTCCCGTCATCTTGCAACTTCAAATTTTAATAATATTCCCTCATGGGTAATTTGTATCCTACATTACAATTAACAACTATTACAAAATTAAAGCTACAATATGATATTTTCAATTTTTTTTTTTGCCATTTCCACCAACCAAAAACTAAAATTCAATGGCAAAATGGTAAAAAGAACAAGCAGGGAGGGAAAATAGAAAAACGTTAGTACAAATTAAAAAATCCTTAGAAAAAAACGTACAATGTAAACACATATTTTTGATTTGCTATATTTGCTATTTTCCCCATCCTTTATAAAATCAATAATTGTTCCCTTACTGAACTATCATACATTCAAACAATTCAGAATCAAACCTAAACAAAAAGCTGTTGCACTAATGAAGTGTCGGATCAATAAATGTTGGATTTATGAGATGTCATAACAAGGAGCTGTTATAGATGTTAGACAACTGTTCAAAGAAAAGGCAGGTCTATCAATAACCCTGTCGTTCGTGACGTGTGAGCGGGGCTGTAGAGGAGTTGCTGTTTTGTCTGCCGTATGATTTTGAGTCACTTCTGGTTCTTGGCGGCCATTGAATAACTCCACCGTTAGCAGTGTAGAACTGTCTGGACCTTCGTTCAAGTCTTTTCTTTCTCATTTCTAAACAAAGAAATGTAATCAGGACAGTGAAGACCAGTGTAGCACACCCAAGTGAACCAATCAGAACCTTGAACATCCAAGAATCGTATGGTTGTTCTTTCTGATATACATGTACACTGGCTTTAGCGGCTAAAAATAAACAAAATCTTAATTTAATAAAATAACAATAGCAAAACAAGCAAGGAAGAAATAAAGTAAAAACAGAAAAACAGCATATTATTATCATAATGTAGGGTACGGCTTACATTTTGGATTCGTCTGGGTAAGGCCAAAGATAAAAATATGTGTGTTTAGGGTTTCCCTACCTACCCTATTTTTTTGCTCTCAAAAATGCCTACCCTAACATTTTTATGGTCATTTTGAATTAAGCACCGTTAAACTTTGGATCTCTTCCCCATTAACTTAATGTAAAAATATTTTGAAAAAAAAAAAACACATATTTTTTTTGGCCTAATTATAAAATGAAAAACAAAGAATAATACACTCTTGAAATAGTTCCATAAAGTAATAAAACTATCGTACAAACAGAGGCAATACCCCTAATACACATATACATGACCACTCACTTTTCTGGCATGGTACAGACACTTCAATAAAAAGTGGCGGGTTAAACTAGTTTTATGGATCAAAACCTCCTAGTTGTGAAATAATGCGGTCATATGAATGTTTGCAATATATCAGGTCATTATGTGATTCAGTGAATATTGTTAATCAAATATCTTTTCTACCAACTTATATGGAGATTGATGCAGAAAGGATTCAGAAGAGTTTGAAGATACCAAAGGGGTAATCAGAAACCGTATATCGAAGAAGAACAGACAACACAATGGCCAAAAGAAAAAGTACAAAAGGACAAACAACGATCTACAAAACATACATATAAAACTAAAGATCGAGTAACACGAACTCCACTAAAAACCGGGGGTGAACGCAGGTGCTCCGGAAGGGTAAGCAGTTCCTGCCAGACAGATTTTTCTTATGAAGAGCTTAATGATACAAAATGGGTAGTCAGAATACATAAATCGATGAAGGACATACAATACAATGGTCAAAAGAAAAACGACAACAGGACAAACAACGATATACAAAATACTACACTACAGACCGAGCAATACGAACCACACTGGGATGAAATCATGTATCCCGGAAGGGTGGGCCGTTTTCTTGCTACACAAGTGGCACTCATCGTGTTTCTTAAAGTTAGTTCTATTTCATTTTGAGAGCTTCCTAAAGGTTTTAATTGTATAACAAATTGCCTAGGAAACCATCAATGACGTTAAATAATATCTGATATATCAATATTGAAACAATGATTTGAAGAGTTATGGCTAAGGTTAGGGTTAGAAGAGGCAAAACATGTTTACCCTTCACGAACAACCGGGTTCATCACCGATGTTTAGTGAGATCCGTGTTGTTTAGTTTGCTGTGTTGTGTTGTGTTTTTATGTTTTGTTTGTCTACGTCCTATGTCTAGTGTGACCAATAATCTTACGTTTATTGAAGCGTAGTCTCAAAAACCGAAGTTAGTTACCTCGTAGTATTGAAAAAGGTAGAGATTGGACCATTGGTTACCTCGTAGTATTGAAAGAGGTAGAGACTGGATCATTGGTTACCTCGTAGTATTGAAGTTGGTTACCTCGTAGTATTGAAGTTGGTTACCTCGTAGTATTGAAAGAGGCAGAGACTGGATCATTGGTTACCTCGTAGTATTGAAAGAGGTAGAGACTGGACCATTGGTTACCTCGTAGTATTGAAAGAGGTAGAGACTGGATCATTGGTTACCTCGTAGTATTGAAAGAGGTGAGACTGGATCATTGGTTACCTCGTAGTATGTAAAGATGTAGAGATTGGATCATTGGTTACCTCGTAGTATTGAAAGAGGTAGATATTGGATCATTGGTTACCTCGTAGTATTGAAAGAGGTAGAGATTGGATCATTGGTTACCTCGTAATATTGAAAGAGGTAGAGACTGGATCATTGGTTACCCCGTAGTATTGAAAGAGGTAGAGACTGGATCATTGGTTACCTCGTAGTATTGAAAGAGGTAGAGACTGGACCATTGGTTACCTCGTAGTATTGAAAGAGGTAGAAACTGGATCATTGGTTATCTCGTAGTATTGAAAGAGGTAGAGACTGGATCATTGGTTACCTCGTAGTATTGAAAGAGGTAGAGACTGGATCATTGGTTACCTCGTAGTATTGAAAGAGGTAGAGACTGGATCATTGGTTACCTCGTAGTATTGAAAGAGGTAGAGACTGGACCATTGGTTACCTCGTAGTATTGAAAGAGGTAGAGACTGGATCATTGGTTACCTCGTAGTATTGAAAGAGGTAGAGACTGAATCATTGGTTACCTCGTAGTATTGAAAGAGGTAGAGACTGAATCATTGGTTACCTCGTAGTATTGAAAGAGGTAGAGATTGGATCATTGGTTACCTCGTAGTATTGAAAGAGGTAGAGATTGGATCATTGGTTACCTCGTAGTATTGAAAGAGGTAGAGATTGGATCATTGCACGGACCAAGTGATTGTGAGTGTAGTATTGCATTCATAGAAAGTGCAATATTAATAGAATTTTGAGAATGTTCTAGAATCATATTACCTTCTGCCTGTGACTTCCTCTTCATGTCATCTAAAAATAAAAATAATAATGGACAAATTAAAATTCGGTATTATAGGAATGGGATTATTTTTCATGGTATGTAAATGAATATTTCCTCTTCATGTCTTCTAAAAATAAAAATAATAATGGACAAATTAAAATCCGGTATTATAGTAATGGGATTATTTTTCGTGGTATGTAAATGAATATTTCCTCTTCATGTCATCTAAAAATAAAAATAATAATGGACAAATTAAAATCCAGTATTATAGGAATGGGATTATTTTACCGGGTAGCTAATTAAATATTAAAACTTATTTATCCAATCACAACACATTAAATTTAAATAAAGACAACATAGATTTATATATTTTGTCAACAAACGTCGGTTCAATTCAATATTTTTGTTTTCAAAATATTTTTTGCACGACTAAAATCTATGCACAAGAAAAAAGTTATCTCGAGACATAATACAGTTCCAAATGTGTTTTATTTGCCATTTCAAGAATTATCAACATCTAATAATCTTCACTCGACAGACAAACCTGGTCATTTTAAGTACAATACATTCATTGGATATTCAATCACTCGTGTCTTTTGTAATCAAATAGAAAGCCTAAATAGATATCAACGTTTTTATTACTGGCCCTAAAAAGAAAGCCTAAATAGATATCAACGTTTTTATTACTGGCCCTAAAAAGAAAGCCTAAATAGATATCAACGTTTTTATTACTGGCCCTAAAAAGAAAGCCTAAATAGATATCAACGTTTTTATTACTGGCCCTAAAAAGAAAGCCTAAATAGATATCAACGTTTTTATTACTGGCCCTAAAAAGAAAGCCTAAATAGATATCAACGTTTTTATTACTGGCCCTAAAAAGAAAGCCTAAATAGATATCAACGTTTTTATTACTGGCCCTAAAAAGAAAGCCTAAATAGATATCAACGTTTTTATTACTGGCCCTAAAGAGAAAGCCTAAATAGATATCAACGTTTTTATTACTGGCCCTAAAAAGAAAGCCTAAATAGATATCAACGTTTTTATTACTGGCCCTAAAAAGAAAGCCTAAATAGATATCAACGTTTTTATTACTGGCCCTAAAGAGAAAGCCTAAATAGATATCAACGTTTTTATTACTGGTCCTAAAGAGAAAGCCTAAATAGATATCAACGTTTTTATTACTGGCCCTAAAGAGAAAGCCTAAATAGATATCAACGTTTTTATTACTGGCCCTAAAGAGAAAGCCTAAATAGATATCAACGTTTTTATTACTGGCCCTAAAGAGAAAGCCTAAATAGATATCAACGTTTTTATTACTGGCCCTAAAGAGAAAGCCTAAATAAATATCAACGTTTTTATTACTGGCCCTAAAGAGAAAGCCTAAATAGATATCAACGTTTTTATTACTGGCCCTAAAGAGAAAGCCTAAATAGATATCAACGTTTTTATTACTGGTCCTAAAGAGAAAGCCTAAATAGATATCAACGTTTTTATTACTGGCCCTAAAGAGAAAGCCTAAATAGATATCAACGTTTTTATTACTGGCCCTAAAAAGAAAGCCTAAATAGATATCAACGTTTTTATTACTGGCCCTAAAGAGAAAGCCTAAATAGATACCAACGTTTTTATTACTGGCCCTAAAGAGAAAGCCTAAATAGATATCAACGTTTTTATTACTGGCCCTAAAGAAAAAGCCTAAATAGATATCAACGTTTTTATTACTGGCCCTAAAGAAAAAGCCTAAATAGATATCAACGTTTTTATTACTGGCCCTAAAGAAAAAGCCTAAATAGATACCAACGTTTTTATTACTGGCCCTAAAGAGAAAGCCTAAATAAATATCAACGTTTTTATTACTGGCCCTAAAGAGAAAGCCTAAATAGATATCAACGTTTTTATTACTGGCCCTAAAGAAAAAGCCTAAATAGATATCAACGTTTTTATTACTGGCCCTAAAGAAAAAGCCTAAATAGATATCAACGTTTTTATTACTGGCCCTAAAGAGAAAGCCTAAATAGATATCAACGTTTTTATTACTGGCCCTAAAGAGAAAGCCTAAATAGATATCAACGTTTTTATTACTGGCCCTAAAGAGAAAGCCTAAATAGATATCAACGTTTTTATTACTGGCCCTAAAGAGAAAGCCTAAATAGATATCAACGTTTTCATTACTAGCCCTAAAGAGAAAGCCTAAATAGATATCAACGTTTTCATTACTGGCCCTAAAGAGAAAGCCTAAATAGATATCAACGTTTTTATTACTGGCCCTAAAGAGAAAGCCTAAATAGATATCAACGTTTTCATTACTGGCCCTAAAAAGAAAGCCTAAATAGATATCAACGTTTTTATTACTGGCCCTAAAGAGAAAGCCTAAATAGATATCAACGTTTTTATTACTGGCCCTAAAGAAAAAGCCTAAATAGATATCAACGTTTTTATTACTGGCCCTAAAGAGAAAGCCTAAATAGCTATCAACGTTTTTATTACTGGCCCTAAAGAGAAAGCCTAAATAGATATCAAGGTTTTTATAACTGGCCCTAAAGAGAAAGCCTAAATAGATATCAACGTTTTTATTACTGGCCCTAAAGAGAAAGCCTAAATAGATATCAACGTTTTTATTACTGGCCCTAAAGAGATGATCGTTAACATAATATTTTTCTTGTTCTTTTTAGCAGACATTTAAAGCTTGAAGTTTCCATAGGTTAAAGATTGCAGGTATATATCCTTTAGCATTGAGCAGTTAAGAAACCAAAGAGTAGATCTTATTCGTACAGAGCAAAGAGTATATCTTTATTTCTCATAATCATATTACATGGTAAAGAGATAAATATCAAAAATACAAACATATTTACATCAGTTTCCGAAAGGAAGTAATGGTTTTGTACCTGCTTCTTTGCTTCAAACTAATTTATGGCGTTTGATGACAGTGATTTAAAACATACCTTCATCAAGTAGACGCTTGACAGTAAGTCTGAATCCTCTTTCTTTTCCCGTCTCATCCGAGTGGAAGTGGATCCTAACCTTTGAACCTGTTGATATTATATTCTCCTTTGTTTTCCTTCCACAATATCGTTTGGGCCGTCTACAATTATCAATAATATATATATTTAAATCGACTTTATTGAAACAAGAATAGATATCCTCAGACATTTAACGGAAAAATAATAGACAAGAAGAGTTTGAAGAAGCCAAAGGAGCAATAAGAATTCGTAAATCGAAGAAGGACATACAACACAATGGCCAAAAGAAAAGGACAAACAACGATCTACAAAACATAAATATAAAACTAAAGATCGAGTAACACGAACCACACTAAAAACAGGGATGAACTCAAGCACTACGGAATGGTAAGCAGTTCCTGTTCCACTAGACAACCAAATACATTTAGTGGAACAAATCATATATCTACAGAACTTGAATCGGACAATAATAAGTAAATACAGACATTAAATAAGGGTAATAACAAAATTACCGAACTCCAAACAATCTTACAAAGGGAAAGTAAAAACTCATAATTATATAAACAGACAAAATCAGTCAACAACCGGAAAACTGTGAAAATCGTAATGACCCTGACTTGGTACAGGCATTTCTAAAGAAATGGTATGTTGAATCAGATTTTAAAGCGCCAAACCTCCCGCTTTCATTACGGCTCAAAGGTTCCGGCTGTCACTATAACAGTATTTATAACAATACTGGAACAAAATAGTCCATAGACAAGAACAAGAACACACCTCTACACTTTTATTGCTGTTCTACATTTTACTATTTGTATAACAATAACACAGCGCCTAAGTTTAAGAATGCCTTGAAAAATTAACCAATGATTCTTTTGTATATAAAAGGAAAGACATTGGTTTTGAAACGGGACGATCTGCTTCAGTAAATAAGTACATGAATTGTTGAAAAAATATAATGTATACTAGTGAGCCATCTTGATGTAAATAAAATAGAAGTTGCTTACTCCATAAGACCATTATATTATACCTAACAATAAAATAGAAATTGTTAACTCCATAAGCCCATTATATTATACCTAACAAGGACAAAAGTTGCAGCTGGCATTTACTACCGGGACAACAATAGTTTTCTCATTTCTATTATGCAAAGTTTTACGTTTTATACAACAAGCATAGATGTATTCAATGTTGTAGTTGTAATCTAGGACTTAGAACAATAGTTAAATCTACATGCGTGTTGTTCTTATTGGTATAACTGATGTTGTATATAGAGTATGTACATATACTGTCGACGAATACACCAGGGGTTCGCTTTTCTTTCTGTTTCTAAAGGTCGTCCAAAGAAATTATATTCGCGGACAATGTACGTTTGTTGTGCTTATTCTGCAATGTAAAACAAATCATAATCGGTAAAGCGAAAACATAAAAAAGACCTCTAGGCAATTCCAAAGAAAATATTGAATTCGATTGCAAGAATAAAATATATGTACATTGTATATTGTGTTCATCCGCACAATTGTACAGATAATGTAATGATGGTGTTATCAGCCAAGTAACTTACGTATTGTCCTCTAATATCTCCAGGTAGTCCTTGACACACCCTACAGATAATGTAATGATGGTAGTATCAGCCACGTAACTTACGTATTGTCCTCTAATATCTCCAGGTAGTCCTTGACACACCCTACAGATAATGTAATGATGGTAGTATCAGCCACGTAACTTACGTATTGTCCTCTAATATCTCCAGGTAGTCCTTGACACACCCTACAGATAATGTAATGATGGTAGTATCAGCCAAGTAACTTACGTATTGTCCTCTAATATCTCCAGGTAGTCCTTGACACACCCTACAGATAATGTAATGATGGTAGTATCAGCCACGTAACTTACGTATTGTCCTCTAATATCTCCAGGTAGTCCTTGACACACCCTACAGATAATGTAATGATGGTAGTATCAGCCACGTAACTTACGTATTGTCCTCTAATATCTCCAGGTAGTCCTTGACACACCCTACAGATAATGTAATGATGGTAGTATCAGCCAAGTAACTTACGTATTGTCCTCTAATATCTCCAGGTAGTCCTTGACACACCCTACAGATAATGTAATGATGGTAGTATCAGCCACGTAACTTACGTATTGTCCTCTAATATCTCCAGGTAGTCCTTGACACACCCTACAGATAATGTAATGATGGTAGTATCAGCCAAGTAACTTACGTATTGTCCTCTAATATCTCCAGGTAGTCCTTGACACACCCTACAGATAATGTAATGATGGTAGTATCAGCCACGTAACTTACGTATTGTCCTCTAATATCTCCAGGTAATCCTTGACACACCCATTAGAGTACTCAATGTGGAAGTCTATTAATATAATCAGCCACCTGCCATAGTCATGAGACATCCTCCACTCTTTGTCTTCTAGAGACGGGTATGGCAGTGGATAATTTGTCGAGAAGACGTCCATTTTTGTCTCTGTGGTTATCTCAATGACTTCAGTTGAGCAACAAACTTCAATGAAATATAATACAGATGATAAGAGTCCCTCCACAATACTGGAATTTCTGAATAAACGTTTATTAATCGGTCAAGCAACTCGTTTTTTTTAAATTATTTAAAAGAAAAAAATTATTAGATTCATCCTGTCACACAGCAAATATTTATAATATCAACATATATGGTTAATAAATTTATATGATACACAAGTCACCAGTAAATAGTTCAATGTCTGCTTATTTATTATTCCTAATTATTCATATGATAATTTTCTGTAATGACACATAACGTCATCAGTGTTCGTGTACTAAGAACACATCAAATATACCCATATTAAGTATGCACTTGGGTACAGAAACGAGCCTAGTTTTCCGTTGCGAGGTACCACCCCCTAGATAAGACATCTACTGATGGTGTGGGACGGACCATACCCAAAGGATGTCTCGTGTATGAAGAATGTCAACCTCATTACAGCATAGTCAAATTAAAGCCATCCCATATGGTCACCTCTTTAAGGCAGTCACCTGTATTGAAAGGTCACCGTCTTGTCTTGTCATAGAAAATTTCATATGAATTGAACCTCTTATAAGAGGTCACCTGTCGTAAAAGACCACTTTCTCTTTGTCCCAATGGTAACCTCTTAATGCAGGTTTGACTGTATAATAACGATGGCCTGTAGTATGGCAACATTTTCCGACTTTATCCAATCTATTTTACTTTTCCTTGTGCCAATCTAAATGTTAGTACACAAGCCTAATACGATGACATATTTTTATCTACATAATTTTGTTTGAAAACTTGTTCTTGTTATAGATATAACATAAATACTGTTAAATTAAACACAATTAAACTTTCAGTGTATTCCAATTATACCTACTGAAGTAAATAACGTTGTACAAAAACAGTATTCCATGTACTCGTACTCTAGAATTTAAGAACGAACAACGAAATACCAAAACTTGGATTTACATAATATTTCTACACTAAATATTTATCAATTTCTTGAAATACTACCATTGTTTTGGGTAGTTATATCTACATATTGCTCAGCATAGATTTAAACTAATAGTTGAATACATATATTCCGTGCTAAACTGTCTTTAAAGAATACCATGAACAATAACAATGTAGATATCAGATTTAGTGCTCGTGACGCATGTCTGTAATAACCATCATCAAGTACGTTCAAAGTCAAAAAAGTGGAATGTCAAATAATTTAAAAGTTTTGGGAGCAAGAAAACCTAAGGGCGGAAAGAAAATGTTTCTATGATCATCTATGTCTGATGGAAGAGAACCTTTGTTTTAATAATAGTTCTATTATTTAGCACATCCGTTTTTGTGTCTTTTTTGTGTTATTTGGCTTTCAAATATGTGGGCTTTGAGCGTACCTGATAAAGGTTGTTCCACTGAAACGCATTGTTTGTACGTAGTTTGATATTTACGGTTTATTAGGAACTGTAAATTTCAATAATAAATAAATCCAATACACAATGTCAGTGCAGTCACACTTGACTATAATAAATTAATAAAAACGTAGATACAACATGGAAATGATGAACTTTTAGCTCCTACGTATATTTTATCATGACTGTAGATACGTATCTTTTTAAATATGAGCCCGTTAAGTTAGGTTTTATAATTTTATCCATAATTGGAGTGCTCCGAATTTCGGAGGAATTTTACCTGTACAAAGACAAAAGATAAAAGATATCAAATTTAGCCCGCACGACGGGTTTTGGAATAACTTTCATCAGGTGACGCTCAAAACCGAGAAATTGGAAAGCCAAATAATTTACAGTTTTGAGAGCAAATTCCTGCTATATCTCAAATATTACTATCTATGTTGCAACTATTTACGCTCTTTGTGTTTGTTTACGTACAGTGGTGGTCGACACATATTGATTGTGTTGTGTTGTTGTTTCTTCGTATTGTGTACCCATTTTCGATTGCCCCTTCGGTATTCTCTAACGTTTATTTACAGACTTTATGTGTACCTCATGAAGGCTGTTCCAGAAACGTGTCGTGCGCACTAAATTAGATATCTACATTTTTATTATAGCATTATTGGTAAATAAAAATAAAGTAAGCCGTTAATCCTATGTTAAATGTTACACAGCCTATTTTTGTTTATTGTAATTACTTATATTTGTTTAATGCGCCCAGAATCAATAATATTAACCGAATGTGATCGAGTTCAAATCACACCAACATAATGTCGACGCTCATAGCTTGTTTTTTTTATTCCATTTTAAAACTCAAATCAGAATTCTCATCCTGCCCAGTGGTACATGTAACACAAATGCACGGCATATAACATAATATACGTAATGAAATACTTACAACCAGACAACAACACCACATGGAACAAGACATTCCAGAAGCTGATCATTGTTCTTCTGTCCATAGTGACATTAACCAACACAAGAATGGCACAGATAATAAAAATGGTAGCAAACTAGCCGTTTTATACAGCTAGCCTTGCTATTACCATCAAATCTAGAAATTAAAATCAAATAATGAAAACAGTCCTTATATTTCAATTGAGTACATCCTGCGATTGTTTCAGTGTGAAATATGGACACAAGCTCTAGTATCTGATGTACAATGACTCATTCCTAATTGTTTAATATAAGGAAGATGGGCACAATGCCATTGACATTAAATTATATATAATTGCATATAATTTCTACGTTTCTGAATAAAATTATTGAGTTGTAAATGTGCACTTTGTATAAGTGTCATACTTATTTGCATATATCATATTTCTCTAATTAATAAATAGATCCTCACATGATCCTGTATCGCTCACCTGTAGAAGATTATTTTTATCGCCTATCGTAACGTATATTAATTTTTGATCTCTCAGGACTTGTAACCCAACATTGGTACAAAATCTAATGATTCCAGCTTTTTAAAATTTCATTTTTGTTTCTGGGTTGTAATACAAATCATTTTGTAAGTGTTTCTTCAATGTTAAACTATATATGTACTTCAGGGCTTCTACCCAATATATTTGGACTGCTGGTTCAATTTGGCTAATAGATGGTTTGAGATAATATTTATTAAAGTATTTGTTATGAAAATAAAGCCATATTTACGCATGCTGTAAAAAGTCAGCTAAATTGTATATAGAGAAAACCACATAATATATGTAAAACATCTGATTACAACGTAGTACAGTAAAAGTAGTGATGATTCCAGCATACAATATACTCAGTTATCTCATTACAACGTAGCTACAGTAAAAGTAGTGATGATTCCAGCATACAATATACTCAGTTATCTCATTACAACGTAGCTACAGTAAAAGTAGTGATGATTCCAGCATACAATATACTCAGTTATCTCATTACAACGTAGCTACAGTAAAAGTAGTGATGATTCCAGCATACAATATACTCAGTTATCTCATTACAACGTAGCTACAGTAAAAGTAGTGATGATTCCAGCATACAATATACTCAGTTATCTCATTACAACGTAGCTACAGTAAAAGTAGTGATGATTCCAGCATACAATATACTCAGTTATCTCATTACAACGTAGCTACAGTAAAAGTAGTGATGATTCCAGCATACAATATACTCAGTTATCTCATTACAACATAGTACAGTAAAAGTAGTGATGATTCCAGCATACAATATACTCAGTTATCTCATTACAACATAGTACAGTAAAAGTAGTGATGATTCCAGCATACAATATACTCAGTTATCTCATTACAACATAGTACAGTAAAAGTAGTGATGATTCCAGCATACAATATACTCGGTTATCTCATTACAACATAGTACAGTAAAAGTAGTGATGATTCCAGCATACAATATACTCAGTTATCTCATTACAACATAGTACAGTAAAAGTAGTGATGATTCCAGCATACAATATACTCAGTTATCTCATTACAACATAGTACAGTAAAAGTAGTGATGATTCCAGCATACAATATACTCAGTTATCTCATTACAACATAGTACAGTAAAAGTAGTGATGATTCCAGCATACAATATACTCGGTTATCTCATTACAACATAGTACAGTAAAAGTAGTGATGATTCCAGCATACAATATACTCAGTTATCTCATTACAACGTAGCTACAGTAAAAGTAGTGATGATTCCAGCATACAATATACTCGGTTATCTCATTACAACATAGTACAGTAAAAGTAGTGATGATTCCAGCATACAATATACTCAGTTATCTCATTACAACATAGTACAGTAAAAGTAGTGATGATTCCAGCATACAATATACTCGGTTATCTCATTACAACATAGTACAGTAAAAGTAGTGATGATTCCAGCATACAATATACTCGGTTATCTCATTACAACATAGTACAGTAAAAGAAGTGATGATTCCAGCATACAATATACTCAGTTATCTCATTACAACATAGTACAGTAAAAGTAGTGATGATTCCAGCATACAATATACTCAGTTATCTCATTACAACATAGTACAGTAAAAGTAGTGATGATTCCAGCATACAATATACTCAGTTATCTCATTACAACGTAGCTACAGTAAAAGTAGTGATGATTCCAGCATACAATATACTCAGTTATCTCATTACAACGTAGCTACAGTAAAATTAGTGATGATTCCAGCATACAATATACTCAGTTATCTCATTACAACGTAGCTACAGTAAAAGTAGTGATGATTCCAGCATACAATATACTCAGTTATCTCATTACAACGTAGCTACAGTAAAAGTAGTGATGATTCCAGCATACAATATACTCAGTTATCTCATTACAACGTAGCTACAGTAAAAGTAGTGATGATTCCAGCATACAATATACTCAGTTATCTCATTACAACGTAGCTACAGTAAAAGTAGTGATGATTCCAGCATACAATATACTCAGTTATCTCATTACAACGTAGCTACAGTAAAAGTAGTGATGATTCCAGCATACAATATACTCGGTTATCTCATTACAACATAGTACAGTAAAAGTAGTGATGATTCCAGCATACAATATACTCAGTTATCTCATTACAACATAGTACAGTAAAAGAAGTGATGATTCCAGCATACAATATACTCAGTTATCTCATTACAACGTAGCTACAGTAAATGTAGTGATGATTCCAGCATACAATATACTCAGTTATCTCATTACAACGTAGCTACAGTAAAAGTAGTGATGATTCCAGCATACAATATACTCAGTTATCTCATTACAACGTGGCTACAGTAAAAGTAGTGATGATTCCAGCATACAATATATTCAGTTATCTCATTACAACATAGCTACAGTAAAAGTAGTGATGATTCCAGCATACAATATACTCACTACAACGTAGCTACAGTAAAAGTAGTGATGATTCCAGCATACAATATACTCAGTTATCTCATTACAACGTAGCTACAGTAAAAGTAGTGATGATTCCAGCATACAATATACTCAGTTATCTCATTACAACATAGTACAGTAAAAGAAGTGATGATTCCAGCATACAATATACTCACTTATCTCATTACAACGTAGCTACAGTAAATGTAGTGATGATTCCAGCATACAATATACTCAGTTATCTCATTACAACGTTGCTACAGTAAAAGTAGTGATGATTCCAGCATACAATATACTCAGTTATCTCATTACAATGTAGTACAGTAAAAGTAGTGATGATTCCAGCATACAATATATTCAGTTATCTCATTACAACATAGCTACAGTAAAAGTAGTGATGATTCCAGCATACAATATACTCAGTTATCTCATTACAACGTAGCTACAGTAAATGTAGTGATGATTCCAGCATACAATATACTCAGTTATCTCATTACAACGTAGCTACAGTAAAAGTAGTGATGATTCCAGCATACAATATACTCAGTTATCTCATTACAATGTAGTACAGTAAAAGTAGTGATGATTCCAGCATACAATATATTCAGTTATCTCATTACAACATAGCTACAGTAAAAGTAGTGGTGATTCCAACATACAATATACTCAGTTATCTCATTACAACGTAGCTACAGTAAAAGTAGTGATGATTCCAGCATACAATATACTCAGTTATCTCATTATAACATAGTACAGTAAAAGTAGTGATGATTCCAGCATACAATATACTCGGTTATCTCATTACAACGTAGCTACAGTAAAAGTAGTGATGATTCCAGCATACAATATACTCAGTTATCCCATTACAACGTAGCTACAGTAAAAGTAGTGATGATTCCAGCATACAATATACTCAGTTATCTCATTACAACATAGTACAGTAAAAGTAGTGATGATTCCAGCATACAATATACTCAGTTATCTCATTAAAACGTAGCTACAGTAAAAGTAGTGATGATTCCAGCATACAATATACTCGGCTTTGTCATATGAACAAGATTATAGTAAAACAGCACCCATCTTATGCCGTTGGTGGCTTTGTTTAGGAAAAAGTGGCGGGGCTAAGATAGTTTAATGAGCCCAACTGTCCTCTCGGAAGACATAATAGGAAAACAGTGGTCAACTTTGACCCGAAATCAAATTACCACTACAACCTCCTCTCATCTGACGACAAATCACAGAATATTTGTCAACAAGGTGTAGAAAGAAGAGCTTGAAGATACCAAAGGGAGGTAATCAGAATCCGTAACTCGAATATGGACAGACAACACAATGGACAAAAGAAACAGGATAAATGGATAAACAACAATGTACAACGTTTATTTGCCACTTTCAAATTGCAATCAATCACAGTTCAGCGTTTGTATATGCTTTGTATATGTTACTGTATAAATATAATAATTAAAGGTTTATTCCATATCTATAGATTTTGACTCCAGTTTCTGATATTACTATAATGCTAACTTACATACACATCCTATCTCCTTATATTTACTTGGTTTTTGATTTTCTATGACATTATAACAAAACATCACAAATTTCAGTATCATAAATTTTTTCCAATTCAAAATTTTGATTTTAGAACAATGAATCACACCTTATGTAATATTAAATACTAAGTATCTGTAGCATGACACATACATATTTTCCTCTCGATATTTTGTTTAATATCTGAACAAAAAAAAAAGAAATAATGCTACAATACCCCCTGTTTCACTCTATGGCCTATTTAAATTTTGTAGAAAAAAATGTTTCGAATCAGAGACAATAAAAAAATTCCTACCCAACCCCACCCCTTACCCCACTGATAAGAAAATTATTGAACACCAATTTAACAGACAATCCCAGAACCATCATGGATTGACATATAAAGCTGAATAGTAATGACCGACATTATAAACAGCTACAACAAAACGGTCAACATCCTTTTTTATCAACAACCCCGCGGGAACCCCGGGGTATAGAAATGGGACCGAGAGCTTCTTCGGCTTGAAGGGGCGTCCGTCGGTTGTGCGGGATGTAGAAATTCACAACCAACCCGTCCTGCGGATGAGACGTAAATAAAACCGAGGTCCCGTGTTGAGAGATTGCCACCCTCTCCGCACGTTAAAGAACCCAGTGTTAGAGCTCATTATGAGCATTATGCTCATGATGAGTGGTCCATAAGAGACCTGTTGCACTGGCAAAATTATCCATCCATACCCATCACCTTTCCTTGTTTCGAGTCCCGTGGCGTTTAAATTTTTAAATGTTCTCGTCCTGAATATAGCTGAAAAATTGCTCGCTGGACGTTAAACACCAACCAATCAATCAATCAACTTTTTATCAATGTGTGACGTAAAAGTGGTTTTGATATTTACTTCACTGAATTTGGTACTGCTTTGACAACTATTTTACGTATTTTGTTCCAGTATTGTTATAAATACTGTTATAGTGATAGCCGAACCTTTGAGCCGTAATGAAAGCGGGAGGTTTGGCGCTTTAAAATCGGATTCAACCCACCATTTCTTTAGAAATGCCTGTACCAAGTCAGGGTCATTACGGTTTTCACAGTTTTCCGGTTGTTGACTGATTTTGTCTGTTTATATACTTATGAGTTTTGACTTTCCCTTTGTAAGATTGCTCGGAGTTCGGTAATTTTGTTATTACCCTTATTATGCATGCATTCACCGACTTGTCCCAAACAGCCTTGGCTATGAGTAACACGACGGGTGTCGTATAAGAAACAGGATCTTCTTACACTCCACCTAGGTTCACCGCTAGTTTTTGTTTATGGTGTTCGTGTTGGTTTACCTTGGTTCGTTATGTGTTTTGTGCCCAATGTTGAATGTGTTTCAAGGAGACCGGAGTACCTAGAGAAAATCACCGATCTGTCACAAGTCACTTAAACAAATTATCATATAATATTGTATCGAGATTTGCACTCACAACTTTGGTGGTGATTGCCACTGATTGCATTGGTAGTTGTAAATCCAACTACCATACGATTGCGACAACTGCCCCAGTCCACCCCACCCCCACCCCAACCACACACACATTGCAATAAGACCTGAATAATTAACTTCCAATGTATCAGAACTAGATATGGTTTAATTGTATATAGAATGAAATATATTGTTAAAAATTATAAAAGAATATAGAAAGAATAACACTCTTAATCTCAATGTTGTGGATTCAAGGCCCATGTCGGGCGAATATCTTTTTATTATTCAAACAAGTGTGGACACAGAAATGTGCTGTCCAAAAGGCAATTGTGGATGTCAATATTTCATATTATTAATTTAAAAAAAAAAAATCATGGACACAGGGGTCCTGGCTTTTTTTGTAAAAAAACTAATCATGGATTGTTATTTTTGCTTAAAGTCCGGTCCTGTGTTTTTATTTCAAATTTTCATCATAGCCCCCCTCCCCCTCCCAAGGGATATAAAATTGTATCATTAATAATAAATTAATAAATAATAAATTCAGATTTTCTATTTAAAATAAATCTCATTTATAAAATCACTGATATTTGTTCAATTTTTAGCGCTGATTTAAGTTTTAGTCGCAACAAATTTTTATTTTTCTCTTTAAACTGTCGAAACATAACATTTATTTAACTGTAAAATTCACAAATAAAATCCCCCCCCTTTTTCCCCTTTTTTCTTGTTTTAATCAATGATCAACAATATTCCAAAACCAAACAAATGAATAAATATAACATATATTTCTTTTACATGTATCTTTTTACCATGCTGAGTCAGTGTGTTTTAAATCGGTCATCAAATCAGGACGCTCATTATTCTTGTCCAAGATAAAAATACATCGCTAAAATTACCTGTGGGTGTTTCCTCATTTCAACTCGTAAATTTATCAATATTTTATGAGTTTCAACAGTTTTTTCAACACCGTATCTGTTTCTCGATACAGCCGCAATTTCAACTCGTAAATTTACATAGAAATCGGAGATATTTCGTCATAAAACTTCACACATGGTTTTGTCTATCATATTTCTTGAAGAAAAACATAAAATTTTATTGCATTTATCAATATTTTATGAGTATCAACAGCTTTTTCAACACCGTATTTGTTTCTCAATACAGCCGCCCGATTACAGTGACCCGTGACCCATTTTAGCACGTTCGAGCAGTTTTTTCTTAATAATGTTGTTGAATGAAAGGCTTAAATTAGGCGTGGACATGTTGAAAGTAGTGCGTCAATACAAAAATAATTCATACAATAGTACATACAAAATAGACCGTAGAAGATATTGTAAAAAAGGGAATGTCAGCAAAAACCTACAGATAAGGGAACAATTTTAAAACCATGTTTTTTTTATCTCGCCGGTATATGACGTGACAGACAAACTGATATGTTCAACATAAACACTGATGACGTACGTAAAACGTTTCTTCTTTGTCTTACATATCTTGTTTACAAAAGCCAGGTGGTATGAAGTAACAATCGTTTGAGTTAATGGTATTATGTATGAAACTGTCTGTGTTTCTATCTGAAGCAAGGGTTCATTAATACTTGATCTCGATATTAGGATGTGGAAAACCAAATAATACGATCATCATTCATTTATTGTGTATAACCGTGACTATTTTCGCTTATCTGACCTTCATTCTTTTTAAGATAAGACTGCACATATATGATATAACTATATATAGATATACTACACGCTGTCAAAAGAAGAGATCTTTGATAGTTACTAATATATAGTGATCATAGCTTTCCCAATATACATTCACATCATTTTCGTTGAATAGTTTGACTGTCCATGTTTCGAGACAAAAAAAGGGGGGATCTTTCTTAATCGTTTCATTATGATAGAGGTCCGCGCGTACGTAGATACGATAACGTAACCCTCAGTCCGCTTTCGCTCCCAGCGAGGGTTACGAATGGGAGCAGCGCCGGAGTGATTCACACTGGGCGGTTTTTTGTCCTAATTCCGTTGTAAGTGGTTGGAAAAATTAACGGGGGTGAAAGATAAATATATTTAGGTAAACCTTGAGGTGTTAATACCCATTCTCTGTAAGGACTTCAATAGCTATACAGTGGGCTGGAAATGCATGTCTTCAGATATTGGTGTTATGTTGTCAGATCACTTACCTGACCAAGTTTAACAACTTAAGAAAATAAAATTTCAAAAATTACGATCCGTTGCCATGGCAACCATACCTCCTAAAATTTTGTCCTGGAGAGGTCATTATTCAGGGCAAAATATTCTGTTTTTCCAAGTTATAAAAATAAAACTGGCTGTAAATGAAGGAACTTTATCTATACATGTTAGTTAAATATATGTTAAGCTTTCTTTCTACAAAAACTATTTTGCTACACAATATCATTTTCCATTGGCAAATCTGGGCCAAGAATGGGAAATTTTCCGAAATTTGCAAATTGGAAATGTTTGTTTTTTTTGCGTTTTTCAAATTGAGTTTACATTATGTTGCCATAATTTTATTCTAAATGACATTCATGATTTAATGACCTTTATTACCAATAAACAAAATACAAAGCGACTTTGGGTGGGACCTTTCCAATTTAACCTCATAAAATGTTTCTAAAAATAGCACAGGCTAGCCATTGGCTGATTTTTCTCAACATTTAATGACAGTCTTTTTTCATAAAAAATGGCAATTTTTAGTTGAATTATCATAATTTGATGGCATTTGTGATAGAATAAACCAAATTCATAGCAAACATGGATGGGATCTATCCAATTTAGCACCTTAGCATGTTTCTAAAAATAGCACAGGCTAGCCATTGGCTGATTTTCCTCAACATTTAATAATAGTCTTTTTTCATAAAAAATGGACATTTTTAGTTGAATTGTCATTATTTGATGGAATTTGTGATAGAATAAACCAAATTCATAGCAAACATGGATGGGATCTATCCAATTTAGCACCTTAACATGATTCTAAAAATAGCACAGGCTAGCCATTGGCTGATTTTCCTCAACATTTCATGATAGTCTTTTTTCATAAAAAAATGGCAATTCTTAGTTGAATTGTTATGATTTGATGACTATTGTGATATATACATCAAATACATAGCAAAACTGGATGGGATCTATCAATATAACACATAAACACAAATTCCGGGAACGCATGCGCAATCGTTAAATCACTGCGTTCTACGTCATTCGTGATTATATTTTCGATATTCACACTCTCCAATTAATTATCCTATAATTATGTCAAAACTACATACATGTACCAAATACAAATTCATTCTACACAGTAGAAGCTGAGAAAAAATATTCCCAAAGTTCTTGGACAAACTATTATTATATAAACAAACAGTCAAGGTAAATGCAATATAGCCACCTGACCTTTAAAATTATTCCGGTGTCGATAAAAACGTCAATCATAAAGGGGCCGTTGCTTATGAAAATTTTTCGGGTGCTAGTATTTTGATAATCTAATGATGACAAGGAGCACCATTTGTTAAACTTCAAATATATATTTAGTATAATTAAAAGTACAATTTAAATTGCAACTCTTTAGAGCTTTTTAGTATTTTTTTAGGACAAAAAGAAAAAATGTTCTCCGAGAATGTCATTTTTAATGCGAAAAACAAAGTTGATTATGTTGAATATTTAAAAAAAGTAATTCTAAACAAAGTCTTTGATAATCCTTTCATTCCGTGAAAAAGATTAAAATTAATATAAACCTGTTCGTCTTGCTTAAATCTTCGATTTCCCGATCGTCATCCATCTCTACGCCATGTTTTTATCTGAAAAGGTCCGTTGTTTTATCATAAATGTGCCGTTTCTCAGGAAAGTGTCCGTAGCGACTTACCATCGTGTATTAAGGGGCTATATACAGAGACCTGTGTGCAAATGCTTCGAATATGTGCAAATTATTTTGTAGGGATGATTAAATCAAGCGTTTATGAGCATTAAATAAAATTAGAGACGCATTTTCTTCATGAAAACATAATTTGAAGTGGACATTTAATTTTAAAATATGATTTAGGTCATAAATGCTCAATCAATGTTTATTTTTTTTTGGGCAAATTTCAACTTATTTTAACATATGATAAAAGTTATTTCTATCATTTTCTCCCGTTGACATAATTTATTTCACATAAATAAATGCGTGTTGACATCAATGAGAGATAATTCGGTGAAAAAATTACATGCTCCAACTTCCGATTTTAGCATCTTTGATTATTTACACTACAAATTGAGAGTTACATTTATTGATAATTAATCTTAAAGGGTCAATATATTACTTCATTAACAATATATGATATGAATATACAGGTAAAACAAAACAAAAAGACAAATATTTAATGGCTGACAAAAAATTACGAATACACAGAAAACTGAAGATTGAACAACACAAATATCACTAAACCTCCGGGCCAACATGAACTCAGATGCTCCATATGAGTCTGCAGTTCGAACTTCACTAATGACACTTCATGGGAATATGAGCTGGGGGCAATCACCCCCCCCCCCCCCAACCCCCCAACCCCCACTTTTAAAAGTTGAGGGTGGCAAAACTAATTTACCCCCCTTTTTTTTCGCATTATATTTAAGGGCAAAAAACCCTTTTTTGTTACTTTAGTATGGAAACATATATTGTCCAGTTAGCTAAGAATATAAGGATGTTTGGATAAGGGTATGTTTTGAAACGACAGTGACTTTTTTTGTCGGGGGTGAAAGATAAATATATTTAGGTAAACCTTGAGGTGTTAAGTAAACGCTGCATCAATCCATGGTAGACTTATATCCATCTGAAAATTTGAATGCATGAAATCTTCTTTCTGTCCGACATTTTGTTTACAAGTTGCTATTTCACGTGCACTTGCCTCGTTTTGGAGATATCTTTATTTGGATCAATCGTAGTAAAACATCATACCTTCATAGTAAAAGTTTTTCATATTTGGCATTCAGATCCATATATGGATAGGCTCCGCCCATCACGAGAGCATACGTAAGGTGCCATGGCGGAAAAGAAACAATTTTCGAATACGAAATCGACCGTGAAGGTAGAAACAGGTATTGTAACACTTATTTCGTATCCCCATTACTTAAAAATTGTAGGGAATAATAAGTTATGACCTGATATGCAAAAAGAAAGTTGAAATATTCACTTAACGAAAATTTGAATTTGCTCCCATACGTTGAATGTGACCAATTCGTAACCCTAACTGGAGCACATGCGGAATGAGGGTTACGTTATCGTATCATGCGCAAGCAGAACCTCCACACTAAAAAATTGCGTGCCCGAGTCCCATCTTTAAAGGGATCGCAAGTTTTAATCCGTCCGATGTGCAATGGACAGATCTCCACCTGGGGTGACGACTCTTTTTGATCAGTGTCAACCCTGCACCAGGTAAGTATGAAACAAAGTACAAGTTAGAATACCGTATATAAGACAAACCGTTATTTCGGACATGGTGCGCTACTGCCTCTATGTAGACCATCCACTTGCAAACAAACCAGATCATAGCAACGCAATAATTGTAACTAGCTTAAGTTTCACCACTTTGAATGTTTCCGAAATTCTGGTACTCGTAATTGTTCTTTACCTCGCCGGTTTATGACGTGACAGACAAACTGATATGTTCAACATAAACACTGATGACGTACGTAAAACGTATAATTCTTCTTTGACTTACATATTATATATCTTGTTTACAAAAGCCAGGTGGTTGAAAATAAAAGTTGCTTGAGTAAATGGTATTATGTATGAAACTGCCTACGTTTCTATCTGAAACAAGTGTGAAGCCATTCCCGACCATTACGGGAACAGTAATTGACACAAATGACCTTTTTATTTTCTAAAAGACATACATACTCCCGGCTAGCTCAGTCGGTAGAGCATGAGACTCTTAATCTCAGGGTCGTGGGTTCGAGCCCCACGTTGGGAGAATGTTTTTTTTTTTTTTTTTTTTTTTATTATCTTTCAAATTTAATGATTAAAATCAGTCGTAGAAATGTTGACAGTAGCTTCAAATACTGCTTCGATACTTGCCGAAGATATGATATGGTTTTCTGATTAACAATAAATGATCACCTTCCAAATATACTTTTAAGTAAGAAAAGGTAAGAGACACAAAAAAAAAAATTTGTCCACAATGCCGTAACAGCGACACTGCACAGCTGTTTGCCGTGACCAGGATTCGAACCTGGGTTGTCGCGGCCACAACGCGAAGTACTAACCACTATACGATCACGGCTATGACTTGCGGACAACATAATTAGGAAAATTAAGACTTTTAAAAGTGGAATAAAGTTTAGCGCTTAAAATTCAATATTAGGATGTGGAAAACCAAATAATACTATCATCATTCATTTATTGTGTATAACCGTGACTATTTTCGCTTATCTGACCTTCATTCTTTTTAAGATAAGACTGCACATATATGATATAACTATATATAGATATACTACACGCTGTCAAAAGAAGAGATCTTTGATAGTTACTAATATATAGTGATTATGGCTTTCCCAATATACATGCACATCATTTTCGTTGAATAGTTTGACTGTCCATGTTTCGAGACAAAAAAAGGGGGGTGGCACTTTCTTAATCGTTTCATTATGATAGCGATCCGCGCGTACGCAGAACCTCCACACTAAAAAATTGCGTGCCCGAATCCCATCATTAGAGGGATCGCAAGTTTCAATCCGTCCGATGTGCAATGGACAGATCTCCAGCTGGGGTGACGACTCTTTTTGATCAGTGTCAACCCTGCACCAGGTAAGTATGAAACAAAGTACAAGTTAGAATACCGTATATAAGACAAACTGTTATTTCGGACATGGTGCGCTACTGCCTCTATGTAGACCATCCACTTGCAAACAAACCAGATCATAGCATCGCAATAATTGTAACTAGCTTAAGTTTCACCACTTTGAATGTTTCCGAAATTCTGGTACTCGTAATTGTTCTTTACCTCGCCGGTTTATGACGTGACAGACAAACTGATATGTTCAACATAAACACTGATGACGTACGTAAAACGTATAATTCTTCTTTGACTTACATATTATATATCTTGTTTACAAAAACCAGGTGGTTGAAAATAAAAGTTGCTTGAGTAAATGGTATTATGTATGAAACTGCCTACGTTTCTATCTGAAACAAGTGTGAAGCCATTCCCGACCATTACGGGAACAGTAATTGACACAAATGACCTTTTTATTTTCTAAAAGACATACATACTCCCGGCTAGCTCAGTCGGTAGAGCATGAGACTCTTAATCTCAGGGTCGTGGGTTCGAGCCCCACGTTGGGAGAATGTTTTTTTTTTTTTTTTTTTTTATTATCTTTCAAATTTAATGATTAAAATCAGTCGTAGAAATGTTGACAGTAGCTTCAAATACTGCTTCGATACTTGCCGAAGATATGATATGGTTTTCTGATTAACAATAAATGATCACCTTCCAAATATACTTTTAAGTAAGAAAAGGTAAGAGACACAAAAAAAAATTTGTCCACAATGCCGTAACAGCGACACTGCACAGCTGTTTGCCGTGACCAGGATTCGAACCTGGGTTGTCGCGGCCACAACGCGAAGTACTAACCACTATACGATCACGGTTATGACTTGCGGACAACATAATTAGGAAAATTAAGACTTTTAAAAGTGGAATAAAGTTTAGCGCTTAAAATTCAATATTAGGATGTGGAAAACCAAATAATACTATCATCATTCATTTATTGTGTATAACCGTGACTATTTTCGCTTATCTGACCTTCATTCTTTTTAAGATAAGACTGCACATATATGATATAACTATATATAGATATACTACACGCTGTCAAAAGAAGAGATCTTTGATAGTTACTAATATATAGTGATCATGGCTTTCCCAATATACATGCACATCATTTTCGTTGAATAGTTTGACTGTCCATGTTTCGAGACAAAGAAAGGGGGGTGGCACTTTCTTAATCGTTTCATTATGATAGAGATCCGCGCGTACGCAGAACCTCCACACTAAAAAAATTGCGTGCCCGAATCCCATCATTAGAGGGATCGCAAGTTTCAATCCGTCCGATGTGCAATGGACAGATCTCCACCTGGGGTGACGACTCTTTTTGATCAGTGTCAACCCTGCACCAGGTAAGTATGAAACAAAGTACAAGTTAGAATACCGTATATAAGACAAACTGTTATTTCGGACATGGTGCGCTACTGCCTCTATGTAGACCATCCACTTGCAAACAAACCAGATCATAGCAACGCAATAATTGTAACTAGCTTAAGTTTCACCACTTTGAATGTTTCCGAAATTCTGGTACTCGTAATTGTTCTTTACCTCGCCGGTTTATGACGTGACAGACAAACTGATATGTTCAACATAAACACTGATGACGTACGTAAAACGTATAATTCTTCTTTGACTTACATATTATATATCTTGTTTACAAAAGCCAGGTGGTTGAAAATAAAAGTTGCTTGAGTAAATGGTATTATGTATGAAACTGCCTACGTTTCTATCTGAAACAAGTGTGAAGCCATTCCCGACCATTACGGGAACAGTAATTGACACAAATGACCTTTTTATTTTCTAAAAGACATACATACTCCCGGCTAGCTCAGTCGGTAGAGCATGAGACTCTTAATCTCAGGGTCGTGGGTTCGAGCCCAACGTTGGGAGAATGTTTTTTTTTTTTTTTTTTTTTATTATCTTTCAAATTTAATGATTAAAATCAGTCGTAGAAATGTTGACAGTAGCTTCAAATACTGCTTCGATACTTGCCGAAGATATGATATGGTTTTCTGATTAACAATAAATGATCACCTTCCAAATATACTTTTAAGTAAGAAAAGGTAAGAGACACAAAAAAAAATTTGTCCACAATGCCGTAACAGCGACACTGCACAGCTGTTTGCCGTGACCAGGATTCGAACCTGGGTTGTCGCGGCCACAACGCGAAGTACTAACCACTATACGATCACGGTTATGACTTGCGGACAACATAATTAGGAAAATTAAGACTTTTAAAAGTGGAATAAAGTTTAGCGCTTAAAATTCAATATTAGGATGTGGAAAACCAAATAATACTATCATCATTCATTTATTGTGTATAACCGTGACTATTTTCGCTTATCTGACCTTCATTCTTTTTAAGATAAGACTGCACATATATGATATAACTATATATAGATATACTACACGCTGTCAAAAGAAGAGATCTTTGATAGTTACTAATATATAGTGATCATGGCTTTCCCAATATACATGCACATCATTTTCGTTGAATAGTTTGACTGTCCATGTTTCGAGACAAAAAAAGGTGTTGGCACTTTCTTAATCGTTTCATTATGATAGAGGTCCGCGCGTACGCAGAACCTCCACACTAAAAAATTGCGTGCCCGAATCCCATCATTAGAGGGATCGCAAGTTTCAATCCGTCCGATGTGCAATGGACAGATCTCCACCTGGGGTGACGACTCTTTTTGATCAGTGTCAACCCTGCACCAGGTAAGTATGAAACAAAGTACAAGTTAGAATACCGTATATAAGACAAACTGTTATTTCGGACATGGTGCGCTACTGCCTCTATGTAGACCATCCACTTGCAAACAAACCAGATCATAGCAACGCAATAATTGTAACTAGCTTAAGTTTCACCACTTTGAATGTTTCCGAAATTCTGGTACTCGTAATTGTTCTTTACCTCGCCGGTTTATGACGTGACAGACAAACTGATATGTTCAACATAAACACTGATGACGTACGTAAAACGTATAATTCTTCTTTGACTTACATATTATATATCTTGTTTACAAAAGCCAGGTGGTTGAAAATAAAAGTTGCTTGAGTAAATGGTATTATGTATGAAACTGCCTACGTTTCTATCTGAAACAAGTGTGAAGCCATTCCCGACCATTACGGGAACAGTAATTGACACAAATGACCTTTTTATTTTCTAAAAGACATACATACTCCCGGCTAGCTCAGTCGGTAGAGCATGAGACTCTTAATCTCAGGGTCGTGGGTTCGAGCCCCACGTTGGGAGAATGTTTTTTTTTTTTTTTTTTTTTTTTATTATCTTTCAAATTTAATGATTAAAATCAGTCGTAGAAATGTTGACAGTAGCTTCAAATACTGCTTCGATACTTGCCGAAGATATGATATGGTTTTCTGATTAACAATAAATGATCACCTTCCAAATATACTTTTAAGTAAGAAAAGGTAAGAGACACAAAAAAAAATTTGTCCACAATGCCGTAACAGCGACACTGCACAGCTGTTTGCCGTGACCAGGATTCGAACCTGGGTTGTCGCGGCCACAACGCGAAGTACTAACCACTATACGATCACGGTTATGACTTGCGGACAACATAATTAGGAAAATTAAGACTTTTAAAAGTGGAATAAAGTTTAGCGCTTAAAATTCAATATTAGGATGTGGAAAACCAAATAATACTATCATCATTCATTTATTGTGTATAACCGTGACTATTTTCGCTTATCTGACCTTCATTCTTTTTAAGATAAGACTGCACATATATGATATAACTATATATAGATATACTACACGCTGTCAAAAGAAGAGATCTTTGATAGTTACTAATATATAGTGATCATGGCTTTCCCAATATACATGCACATCATTTTCGTTGAATAGTTTGACTGTCCATGTTTCGAGACAAAGAAAGGGGGGTGGCACTTTCTTAATCGTTTCATTATGATAGAGATCCGCGCGTACGCAGAACCTCCACACTAAAAAATTGCGTGCCCGAATCCCATCATTAGAGGGATCGCAAGTTTCAATCCGTCCGATGTGCAATGGACAGATCTCCACCTGGGGTGACGACTCTTTTTGATCAGTGTCAACCCTGCACCAGGTAAGTATGAAACAAAGTACAAGTTAGAATACCGTATATAAGACAAACTGTTATTTCGGACATGGTGCGCTACTGCCTCTATGTAGACCATCCACTTGCAAACAAACCAGATCATAGCAACGCAATAATTGTAACTAGCTTAAGTTTCACCACTTTGAATGTTTCCGAAATTCTGGTACTCGTAATTGTTCTTTACCTCGCCGGTTTATGACGTGACAGACAAACTGATATGTTCAACATAAACACTGATGACGTACGTAAAACGTATAATTCTTCTTTGACTTACATATTATATATCTTGTTTACAAAAGCCAGGTGGTTGAAAATAAAAGTTGCTTGAGTAAATGGTATTATGTATGAAACTGCCTACGTTTCTATCTGAAACAAGTGTGAAGCCATTCCCGACCATTACGGGAACAGTAATTGACACAAATGACCTTTTTATTTTCTAAAAGACATACATACTCCCGGCTAGCTCAGTCGGTAGAGCATGAGACTCTTAATCTCAGGGTCGTGGGTTCGAGCCCAACGTTGGGAGAATGTTTTTTTTTTTTTTTTTTTTTATTATCTTTCAAATTTAATGATTAAAATCAGTCGTAGAAATGTTGACAGTAGCTTCAAATACTGCTTCGATACTTGCCGAAGATATGATATGGTTTTCTGATTAACAATAAATGATCACCTTCCAAATATACTTTTAAGTAAGAAAAGGTAAGAGACACAAAAAAAAATTTGTCCACAATGCCGTAACAGCGACACTGCACAGCTGTTTGCCGTGACCAGGATTCGAACCTGGGTTGTCGCGGCCACAACGCGAAGTACTAACCACTATACGATCACGGCTATGACTTGCGGACAGCATAATTAGGAAAATTAAGACTTTTAAAAGTGGAATAAAGTCTAGCGCTTAAAATTCAATATTAGGATGTGGAAAACCAAATAATACTATCATCATTCATTTATTGTGTATAACCGTGACTATTTTCGCTTATCTGACCTTCATTCTTTTTAAGATAAGACTGCACATATATGATATAACTATATATAGATATACTACACGCTGTCAAAAGAAGAGATCTTTGATAGTTACTAATATATAGTGATCATGGCTTTCCCAATATACATGCACATCATTTTCGTTGAATAGTTTGACTGTCCATGTTTCGAGACAAAGAAAGGGGGGTGGCACTTTCTTAATCGTTTCATTATGATAGAGATCCGCGCGTACGCAGAACCTCCACACTAAAAAATTGCGTGCCCGAATCCCATCATTAGAGGGATCGCAAGTTTCAATCCGTCCGATGTGCAATGGACAGATCTCCACCTGGGGTGACGACTCTTTTTGATCAGTGTCAACCCTGCACCAGGTAAGTATGAAACAAAGTACAAGTTAGAATACCGTATATAAGACAAACTGTTATTTCGGACATGGTGCGCTACTGCCTCTATGTAGACCATCCACTTGCAAACAAACCAGATCATAGCAACGCAATAATTGTAACTAGCTTAAGTTTCACCACTTTGAATGTTTCCGAAATTCTGGTACTCGTAATTGTTCTTTACCTCGCCGGTTTATGACGTGACAGACAAACTGATATGTTCAACATAAACACTGATGACGTACGTAAAACGTATAATTCTTCTTTGACTTACATATTATATATCTTGTTTACAAAAGCCAGGTGGTTGAAAATAAAAGTTGCTTGAGTAAATGGTATTATGTATGAAACTGCCTACGTTTCTATCTGAAACAAGTGTGAAGCCATTCCCGACCATTACGGGAACAGTAATTGACACAAATGACCTTTTTATTTTCTAAAAGACATACATACTCCCGGCTAGCTCAGTCGGTAGAGCATGAGACTCTTAATCTCAGGGTCGTGGGTTCGAGCCCAACGTTGGGAGAATGTTTTTTTTTTTTTTTTTTTTTTTTATTATCTTTCAAATTTAATGATTAAAATCAGTCGTAGAAATGTTGACAGTAGCTTCAAATACTGCTTCGATACTTGCCGAAGATATGATATGGTTTTCTGATTAACAATAAATGATCACCTTCCAAATATACTTTTAAGTAAGAAAAGGTAAGAGACACAAAAAAAAAAATTTGTCCACAATGCCGTAACAGCGACACTGCACAGCTGTTTGCCGTGACCAGGATTCGAACCTGGGTTGTCGCGGCCACAACGCGAAGTACTAACCACTATACGATCACGGCTATGACTTGCGGACAACATAATTAGGAAAATTAAGACTTTTAAAAGTGGAATAAAGTTTAGCGCTTAAAATTCAATATTAGGATGTGGAAAACCAAATAATACTATCATCATTCATTTATTGTGTATAACCGTGACTATTTTCGCTTATCTGACCTTCATTCTTTTTAAGATAAGACTGCACATATATGATATAACTATATATAGATATACTACACGCTGTCAAAAGAAGAGATCTTTGATAGTTACTAATATATAGTGATTATGGCTTTCCCAATATACATGCACATCATTTTCGTTGAATAGTTTGACTGTCCATGTTTCGAGACAAAAAAAGGGGGGTGGCACTTTCTTAATCGTTTCATTATGATAGCGATCCGCGCGTACGCAGAACCTCCACACTAAAAAATTGCGTGCCCGAATCCCATCATTAGAGGGATCGCAAGTTTCAATCCGTCCGATGTGCAATGGACAGATCTCCAGCTGGGGTGACGACTCTTTTTGATCAGTGTCAACCCTGCACCAGGTAAGTATGAAACAAAGTACAAGTTAGAATACCGTATATAAGACAAACTGTTATTTCGGACATGGTGCGCTACTGCCTCTATGTAGACCATCCACTTGCAAACAAACCAGATCATAGCATCGCAATAATTGTAACTAGCTTAAGTTTCACCACTTTGAATGTTTCCGAAATTCTGGTACTCGTAATTGTTCTTTACCTCGCCGGTTTATGACGTGACAGACAAACTGATATGTTCAACATAAACACTGATGACGTACGTAAAACGTATAATTCTTCTTTGACTTACATATTATATATCTTGTTTACAAAAACCAGGTGGTTGAAAATAAAAGTTGCTTGAGTAAATGGTATTATGTATGAAACTGCCTACGTTTCTATCTGAAACAAGTGTGAAGCCATTCCCGACCATTACGGGAACAGTAATTGACACAAATGACCTTTTTATTTTCTAAAAGACATACATACTCCCGGCTAGCTCAGTCGGTAGAGCATGAGACTCTTAATCTCAGGGTCGTGGGTTCGAGCCCCACGTTGGGAGAATGTTTTTTTTTTTTTTTTTTTTATTATCTTTCAAATTTAATGATTAAAATCAGTCGTAGAAATGTTGACAGTAGCTTCAAATACTGCTTCGATACTTGCCGAAGATATGATATGGTTTTCTGATTAACAATAAATGATCACCTTCCAAATATACTTTTAAGTAAGAAAAGGTAAGAGACACAAAAAAAAATTTGTCCACAATGCCGTAACAGCGACACTGCACAGCTGTTTGCCGTGACCAGGATTCGAACCTGGGTTGTCGCGGCCACAACGCGAAGTACTAACCACTATACGATCACGGTTATGACTTGCGGACAACATAATTAGGAAAATTAAGACTTTTAAAAGTGGAATAAAGTTTAGCGCTTAAAATTCAATATTAGGATGTGGAAAACCAAATAATACTATCATCATTCATTTATTGTGTATAACCGTGACTATTTTCGCTTATCTGACCTTCATTCTTTTTAAGATAAGACTGCACATATATGATATAACTATATATAGATATACTACACGCTGTCAAAAGAAGAGATCTTTGATAGTTACTAATATATAGTGATCATGGCTTTCCCAATATACATGCACATCATTTTCGTTGAATAGTTTGACTGTCCATGTTTCGAGACAAAGAAAGGGGGGTGGCACTTTCTTAATCGTTTCATTATGATAGAGATCCGCGCGTACGCAGAACCTCCACACTAAAAAATTGCGTGCCCGAATCCCATCATTAGAGGGATCGCAAGTTTCAATCCGTCCGATGTGCAATGGACAGATCTCCACCTGGGGTGACGACTCTTTTTGATCAGTGTCAACCCTGCACCAGGTAAGTATGAAACAAAGTACAAGTTAGAATACCGTATATAAGACAAACTGTTATTTCGGACATGGTGCGCTACTGCCTCTATGTAGACCATCCACTTGCAAACAAACCAGATCATAGCAACGCAATAATTGTAACTAGCTTAAGTTTCACCACTTTGAATGTTTCCGAAATTCTGGTACTCGTAATTGTTCTTTACCTCGCCGGTTTATGACGTGACAGACAAACTGATATGTTCAACATAAACACTGATGACGTACGTAAAACGTATAATTCTTCTTTGACTTACATATTATATATCTTGTTTACAAAAGCCAGGTGGTTGAAAATAAAAGTTGCTTGAGTAAATGGTATTATGTATGAAACTGCCTACGTTTCTATCTGAAACAAGTGTGAAGCCATTCCCGACCATTACGGGAACAGTAATTGACACAAATGACCTTTTTATTTTCTAAAACACATACATACTCCCGGCTAGCTCAGTCGGTAGAGCATGAGACTCTTAATCTCAGGGTCGTGGGTTCGAGCCCCACGTTGGGAGAATGTTTTTTTTTTTTTTTTTTTTTATTATCTTTCAAATTTAATGATTAAAATCAGTCGTAGAAATGTTGACAGTAGCTTCAAATACTGCTTCGATACTTGCCGAAGATATGATATGGTTTTCTGATTAACAATAAATGATCACCTTCCAAATATACTTTTAAGTAAGAAAAGGTAAGAGACACAAAAAAAAATTTGTCCACAATGCCGTAACAGCGACACTGCACAGCTGTTTGCCGTGACCAGGATTCGAACCTGGGTTGTCGCGGCCACAACGCGAAGTACTAACCACTATACGATCACGGTTATGACTTGCGGACAACATAATTAGGAAAATTAAGACTTTTAAAAGTGGAATAAAGTTTAGCGCTTAAAATTCAATATTAGGATGTGGAAAACCAAATAATACTATCATCATTCATTTATTGTGTATAACCGTGACTATTTTCGCTTATCTGACCTTCATTCTTTTTAAGATAAGACTGCACATATATGATATAACTATATATAGATATACTACACGCTGTCAAAAGAAGAGATCTTTGATAGTTACTAATATATAGTGATCATGGCTTTCCCAATATACATGCACATCATTTTCGTTGAATAGTTTGACTGTCCATGTTTCGAGACAAAGAAAGGGGGGTGGCACTTTCTTAATCGTTTCATTATGATAGAGATCCGCGCGTACGCAGAACCTCCACACTAAAAAAATTGCGTGCCCGAATCCCATCATTAGAGGGATCGCAAGTTTCAATCCGTCCGATGTGCAATGGACAGATCTCCACCTGGGGTGACGACTCTTTTTGATCAGTGTCAACCCTGCACCAGGTAAGTATGAAACAAAGTACAAGTTAGAATACCGTATATAAGACAAACTGTTATTTCGGACATGGTGCGCTACTGCCTCTATGTAGACCATCCACTTGCAAACAAACCAGATCATAGCAACGCAATAATTGTAACTAGCTTAAGTTTCACCACTTTGAATGTTTCCGAAATTCTGGTACTCGTAATTGTTCTTTACCTCGCCGGTTTATGACGTGACAGACAAACTGATATGTTCAACATAAACACTGATGACGTACGTAAAACGTATAATTCTTCTTTGACTTACATATTATATATCTTGTTTACAAAAGCCAGGTGGTTGAAAATAAAAGTTGCTTGAGTAAATGGTATTATGTATGAAACTGCCTACGTTTCTATCTGAAACAAGTGTGAAGCCATTCCCGACCATTACGGGAACAGTAATTGACACAAATGACCTTTTTATTTTCTAAAAGACATACATACTCCCGGCTAGCTCAGTCGGTAGAGCATGAGACTCTTAATCTCAGGGTCGTGGGTTCGAGCCCAACGTTGGGAGAATGTTTTTTTTTTTTTTTTTTTTTATTATCTTTCAAATTTAATGATTAAAATCAGTCGTAGAAATGTTGACAGTAGCTTCAAATACTGCTTCGATACTTGCCGAAGATATGATATGGTTTTCTGATTAACAATAAATGATCACCTTCCAAATATACTTTTAAGTAAGAAAAGGTAAGAGACACAAAAAAAAATTTGTCCACAATGCCGTAACAGCGACACTGCACAGCTGTTTGCCGTGACCAGGATTCGAACCTGGGTTGTCGCGGCCACAACGCGAAGTACTAACCACTATACGATCACGGTTATGACTTGCGGACAACATAATTAGGAAAATTAAGACTTTTAAAAGTGGAATAAAGTTTAGCGCTTAAAATTCAATATTAGGATGTGGAAAACCAAATAATACTATCATCATTCATTTATTGTGTATAACCGTGACTATTTTCGCTTATCTGACCTTCATTCTTTTTAAGATAAGACTGCACATATATGATATAACTATATATAGATATACTACACGCTGTCAAAAGAAGAGATCTTTGATAGTTACTAATATATAGTGATCATGGCTTTCCCAATATACATGCACATCATTTTCGTTGAATAGTTTGACTGTCCATGTTTCGAGACAAAAAAAGGTGTTGGCACTTTCTTAATCGTTTCATTATGATAGAGGTCCGCGCGTACGCAGAACCTCCACACTAAAAAATTGCGTGCCCGAATCCCATCATTAGAGGGATCGCAAGTTTCAATCCGTCCGATGTGCAATGGACAGATCTCCACCTGGGGTGACGACTCTTTTTGATCAGTGTCAACCCTGCACCAGGTAAGTATGAAACAAAGTACAAGTTAGAATACCGTATATAAGACAAACTGTTATTTCGGACATGGTGCGCTACTGCCTCTATGTAGACCATCCACTTGCAAACAAACCAGATCATAGCAACGCAATAATTGTAACTAGCTTAAGTTTCACCACTTTGAATGTTTCCGAAATTCTGGTACTCGTAATTGTTCTTTACCTCGCCGGTTTATGACGTGACAGACAAACTGATATGTTCAACATAAACACTGATGACGTACGTAAAACGTATAATTCTTCTTTGACTTACATATTATATATCTTGTTTACAAAAGCCAGGTGGTTGAAAATAAAAGTTGCTTGAGTAAATGGTATTATGTATGAAACTGCCTACGTTTCTATCTGAAACAAGTGTGAAGCCATTCCCGACCATTACGGGAACAGTAATTGACACAAATGACCTTTTTATTTTCTAAAACACATACATACTCCCGGCTAGCTCAGTCGGTAGAGCATGAGACTCTTAATCTCAGGGTCGTGGGTTCGAGCCCAACGTTGGGAGAATGTTTTTTTTTTTTTTTTTTTTTATTATCTTTCAAATTTAATGATTAAAATCAGTCGTAGAAATGTTGACAGTAGCTTCAAATACTGCTTCGATACTTGCCGAAGATATGATATGGTTTTCTGATTAACAATAAATGATCACCTTCCAAATATACTTTTAAGTAAGAAAAGGTAAGAGACACAAAAAAAAATTTGTCCACAATGCCGTAACAGCGACACTGCACAGCTGTTTGCCGTGACCAGGATTCGAACCTGGGTTGTCGCGGCCACAACGCGAAGTACTAACCACTATACGATCACGGTTATGACTTGCGGACAACATAATTAGGAAAATTAAGACTTTTAAAAGTGGAATAAAGTTTAGCGCTTAAAATTCAATATTAGGATGTGGAAAACCAAATAATACTATCATCATTCATTTATTGTGTATAACCGTGACTATTTTCGCTTATCTGACCTTCATTCTTTTTAAGATAAGACTGCACATATATGATATAACTATATATAGATATACTACACGCTGTCAAAAGAAGAGATCTTTGATAGTTACTAATATATAGTGATCATGGCTTTCCCAATATACATGCACATCATTTTCGTTGAATAGTTTGACTGTCCATGTTTCGAGACAAAAAAAGGTGTTGGCACTTTCTTAATCGTTTCATTATGATAGAGGTCCGCGCGTACGCAGAACCTCCACACTAAAAAATTGCGTGCCCGAATCCCATAATTAGAGGGATCGCAAGTTTCAATCCGTCCGATGTGCAATGGACAGATCTCCACCTGGGGTGACGACTCTTTTTGATCAGTGTCAACCCTGCACCAGGTAAGTATGAAACAAAGTACAAGTTAGAATACCGTATATAAGACAAACTGTTATTTCGGACATGGTGCGCTACTGCCTCTATGTAGACCATCCACTTGCAAACAAACCAGATCATAGCAACGCAATAATTGTAACTAGCTTAAGTTTCACCACTTTGAATGTTTCCGAAATTCTGGTACTCGTAATTGTTCTTTACCTCGCCGGTTTATGACGTGACAGACAAACTGATATGTTCAACATAAACACTGATGACGTACGTAAAACGTATAATTCTTCTTTGACTTACATATTATATATCTTGTTTACAAAAGCCAGGTGGTTGAAAATAAAAGTTGCTTGAGTAAATGGTATTATGTATGAAACTGCCTACGTTTCTATCTGAAACAAGTGTGAAGCCATTCCCGACCATTACGGGAACAGTAATTGACACAAATGACCTTTTTATTTTCTAAAAGACATACATACTCCCGGCTAGCTCAGTCGGTAGAGCATGAGACTCTTAATCTCAGGGTCGTGGGTTCGAGCCCCACGTTGGGAGAATGTTTTTTTTTTTTTTTTTTTTTTTTATTATCTTTCAAATTTAATGATTAAAATCAGTCGTAGAAATGTTGACAGTAGCTTCAAATACTGCTTCGATACTTGCCGAAGATATGATATGGTTTTCTGATTAACAATAAATGATCACCTTCCAAATATACTTTTAAGTAAGAAAAGGTAAGAGACACAAAAAAAAATTTGTCCACAATGCCGTAACAGCGACACTGCACAGCTGTTTGCCGTGACCAGGATTCGAACCTGGGTTGTCGCGGCCACAACGCGAAGTACTAACCACTATACGATCACGGTTATGACTTGCGGACAACATAATTAGGAAAATTAAGACTTTTAAAAGTGGAATAAAGTTTAGCGCTTAAAATTCAATATTAGGATGTGGAAAACCAAATAATACTATCATCATTCATTTATTGTGTATAACCGTGACTATTTTCGCTTATCTGACCTTCATTCTTTTTAAGATAAGACTGCACATATATGATATAACTATATATAGATATACTACACGCTGTCAAAAGAAGAGATCTTTGATAGTTACTAATATATAGTGATCATGGCTTTCCCAATATACATGCACATCATTTTCGTTGAATAGTTTGACTGTCCATGTTTCGAGACAAAGAAAGGGGGGTGGCACTTTCTTAATCGTTTCATTATGATAGAGATCCGCGCGTACGCAGAACCTCCACACTAAAAAATTGCGTGCCCGAATCCCATCATTAGAGGGATCGCAAGTTTCAATCCGTCCGATGTGCAATGGACAGATCTCCACCTGGGGTGACGACTCTTTTTGATCAGTGTCAACCCTGCACCAGGTAAGTATGAAACAAAGTACAAGTTAGAATACCGTATATAAGACAAACCGTTATTTCGGACATGGTGCGCTACTGCCTCTATGTAGACCATCCACTTGCAAACAAACCAGATCATAGCAACGCAATAATTGTAACTAGCTTAAGTTTCACCACTTTGAATGTTTCCGAAATTCTGGTACTCGTAATTGTTCTTTACCTCGCCGGTTTATGACGTGACAGACAAACTGATATGTTCAACATAAACACTGATGACGTACGTAAAACGTATAATTCTTCTTTGACTTACATATTATATATCTTGTTTACAAAAGCCAGGTGGTTGAAAATAAAAGTTGCTTGAGTAAATGGTATTATGTATGAAACTGCCTACGTTTCTATCTGAAACAAGTGTGAAGCCATTCCCGACCATTACGGGAACAGTAATTGACACAAATGACCTTTTTATTTTCTAAAAGACATACATACTCCCGGCTAGCTCAGTCGGTAGAGCATGAGACTCTTAATCTCAGGGTCGTGGGTTCGAGCCCCACGTTGGGAGAATGTTTTTTTTTTTTTTTTTTTTTATTATCTTTCAAATTTAATGATTAAAATCAGTCGTAGAAATGTTGACAGTAGCTTCAAATACTGCTTCGATACTTGCCGAAGATATGATATGGTTTTCTGATTAACAATAAATGATCACCTTCCAAATATACTTTTAAGTAAGAAAAGGTAAGAGACACAAAAAAA
>OY726523.1:67839599-67894599 GCA_963383655.1 Bathymodiolus septemdierum
CTCTTAATCTCAGGGTCGTGGGTTCGAGCCCCACGTTGGGAGAATGTTTTTTTTTTTTTTTTTTTTTTTTATTATCTTTCAAATTTAATGATTAAAATCAGTCGTAGAAATGTTGACAGTAGCTTCAAATACTGCTTCGATACTTGCCGAAGATATGATATGGTTTTCTGATTAACAATAAATGATCACCTTCCAAATATACTTTTAAGTAAGAAAAGGTAAGAGACACAAAAAAAAATTTGTCCACAATGCCGTAACAGCGACACTGCACAGCTGTTTGCCGTGACCAGGATTCGAACCTGGGTTGTCGCGGCCACAACGCGAAGTACTAACCACTATACGATCACGGTTATGACTTGCGGACAACATAATTAGGAAAATTAAGACTTTTAAAAGTGGAATAAAGTTTAGCGCTTAAAATTCAATATTAGGATGTGGAAAACCAAATAATACTATCATCATTCATTTATTGTGTATAACCGTGACTATTTTCGCTTATCTGACCTTCATTCTTTTTAAGATAAGACTGCACATATATGATATAACTATATATAGATATACTACACGCTGTCAAAAGAAGAGATCTTTGATAGTTACTAATATATAGTGATCATGGCTTTCCCAATATACATGCACATCATTTTCGTTGAATAGTTTGACTGTCCATGTTTCGAGACAAAGAAAGGGGGGTGGCACTTTCTTAATCGTTTCATTATGATAGAGATCCGCGCGTACGCAGAACCTCCACACTAAAAAATTGCGTGCCCGAATCCCATCATTAGAGGGATCGCAAGTTTCAATCCGTCCGATGTGCAATGGACAGATCTCCACCTGGGGTGACGACTCTTTTTGATCAGTGTCAACCCTGCACCAGGTAAGTATGAAACAAAGTACAAGTTAGAATACCGTATATAAGACAAACTGTTATTTCGGACATGGTGCGCTACTGCCTCTATGTAGACCATCCACTTGCAAACAAACCAGATCATAGCAACGCAATAATTGTAACTAGCTTAAGTTTCACCACTTTGAATGTTTCCGAAATTCTGGTACTCGTAATTGTTCTTTACCTCGCCGGTTTATGACGTGACAGACAAACTGATATGTTCAACATAAACACTGATGACGTACGTAAAACGTATAATTCTTCTTTGACTTACATATTATATATCTTGTTTACAAAAGCCAGGTGGTTGAAAATAAAAGTTGCTTGAGTAAATGGTATTATGTATGAAACTGCCTACGTTTCTATCTGAAACAAGTGTGAAGCCATTCCCGACCATTACGGGAACAGTAATTGACACAAATGACCTTTTTATTTTCTAAAAGACATACATACTCCCGGCTAGCTCAGTCGGTAGAGCATGAGACTCTTAATCTCAGGGTCGTGGGTTCGAGCCCAACGTTGGGAGAATGTTTTTTTTTTTTTTTTTTTTTATTATCTTTCAAATTTAATGATTAAAATCAGTCGTAGAAATGTTGACAGTAGCTTCAAATACTGCTTCGATACTTGCCGAAGATATGATATGGTTTTCTGATTAACAATAAATGATCACCTTCCAAATATACTTTTAAGTAAGAAAAGGTAAGAGACACAAAAAAAAATTTGTCCACAATGCCGTAACAGCGACACTGCACAGCTGTTTGCCGTGACCAGGATTCGAACCTGGGTTGTCGCGGCCACAACGCGAAGTACTAACCACTATACGATCACGGTTATGACTTGCGGACAACATAATTAGGAAAATTAAGACTTTTAAAAGTGGAATAAAGTTTAGCGCTTAAAATTCAATATTAGGATGTGGAAAACCAAATAATACTATCATCATTCATTTATTGTGTATAACCGTGACTATTTTCGCTTATCTGACCTTCATTCTTTTTAAGATAAGACTGCACATATATGATATAACTATATATAGATATACTACACGCTGTCAAAAGAAGAGATCTTTGATAGTTACTAATATATAGTGATCATGGCTTTCCCAATATACATGCACATCATTTTCGTTGAATAGTTTGACTGTCCATGTTTCGAGACAAAGAAAGGGGGGTGGCACTTTCTTAATCGTTTCATTATGATAGAGATCCGCGCGTACGCAGAACCTCCACACTAAAAAATTGCGTGCCCGAATCCCATCATTAGAGGGATCGCAAGTTTCAATCCGTCCGATGTGCAATGGACAGATCTCCACCTGGGGTGACGACTCTTTTTGATCAGTGTCAACCCTGCACCAGGTAAGTATGAAACAAAGTACAAGTTAGAATACCGTATATAAGACAAACTGTTATTTCGGACATGGTGCGCTACTGCCTCTATGTAGACCATCCACTTGCAAACAAACCAGATCATAGCAACGCAATAATTGTAACTAGCTTAAGTTTCACCACTTTGAATGTTTCCGAAATTCTGGTACTCGTAATTGTTCTTTACCTCGCCGGTTTATGACGTGACAGACAAACTGATATGTTCAACATAAACACTGATGACGTACGTAAAACGTATAATTCTTCTTTGACTTACATATTATATATCTTGTTTACAAAAGCCAGGTGGTTGAAAATAAAAGTTGCTTGAGTAAATGGTATTATGTATGAAACTGCCTACGTTTCTATCTGAAACAAGTGTGAAGCCATTCCCGACCATTACGGGAACAGTAATTGACACAAATGACCTTTTTATTTTCTAAAAGACATACATACTCCCGGCTAGCTCAGTCGGTAGAGCATGAGACTCTTAATCTCAGGGTCGTGGGTTCGAGCCCCACGTTGGGAGAATGTTTTTTTTTTTTTTTTTTTTATTATCTTTCAAATTTAATGATTAAAATCAGTCGTAGAAATGTTGACAGTAGCTTCAAATACTGCTTCGATACTTGCCGAAGATATGATATGGTTTTCTGATTAACAATAAATGATCACCTTCCAAATATACTTTTAAGTAAGAAAAGGTAAGAGACACAAAAAAAAAATTTGTCCACAATGCCGTAACAGCGACACTGCACAGCTGTTTGCCGTGACCAGGATTCGAACCTGGGTTGTCGCGGCCACAACGCGAAGTACTAACCACTATACGATCACGGCTATGACTTGCGGACAACATAATTAGGAAAATTAAGACTTTTAAAAGTGGAATTAAGTCTAGCGCTTAAAATTCAATATTAGGATGTGGAAAACCAAATGATACTATCATCATTCATTTATTGTGTATAACCGTGACTATTTTCGCTTATCTGACCTTCATTCTTTTTAAGATAAGACTGCACATATATGATATAACTATATATAGATATACTACACGCTGTCAAAAGAAGAGATCTTTGATAGTTACTAATATATAGTGATCATGGCTTTCCCAATATACATGCACATCATTTTCGTTGAATAGTTTGACTGTCCATGTTTCGAGACAAAGAAAGGGGGGTGGCACTTTCTTAATCGTTTCATTATGATAGAGATCCGCGCGTACGCAGAACCTCCACACTAAAAAATTGCGTGCCCGAATCCCATCATTAGAGGGATCGCAAGTTTCAATCCGTCCGATGTGCAATGGACAGATCTCCACCTGGGGTGACGACTCTTTTTGATCAGTGTCAACCCTGCACCAGGTAAGTATGAAACAAAGTACAAGTTAGAATACCGTATATAAGACAAACTGTTATTTCGGACATGGTGCGCTACTGCCTCTATGTAGACCATCCACTTGCAAACAAACCAGATCATAGCAACGCAATAATTGTAACTAGCTTAAGTTTCACCACTTTGAATGTTTCCGAAATTCTGGTACTCGTAATTGTTCTTTACCTCGCCGGTTTATGACGTGACAGACAAACTGATATGTTCAACATAAACACTGATGACGTACGTAAAACGTATAATTCTTCTTTGACTTACATATTATATATCTTGTTTACAAAAGCCAGGTGGTTGAAAATAAAAGTTGCTTGAGTAAATGGTATTATGTATGAAACTGCCTACGTTTCTATCTGAAACAAGTGTGAAGCCATTCCCGACCATTACGGGAACAGTAATTGACACAAATGACCTTTTTATTTTCTAAAACACATACATACTCCCGGCTAGCTCAGTCGGTAGAGCATGAGACTCTTAATCTCAGGGTCGTGGGTTCGAGCCCCACGTTGGGAGAATGTTTTTTTTTTTTTTTTTTTTATTATCTTTCAAATTTAATGATTAAAATCAGTCGTAGAAATGTTGACAGTAGCTTCAAATACTGCTTCGATACTTGCCGAAGATATGATATAGTTTTCTGATTAACAATAAATGATCACCTTCCAAATATACTTTTAAGTAAGAAAAGGTAAGAGACACAAAAAAAAAATTTGTCCACAATGCCGTAACAGCGACACTGCACAGCTGTTTGCCGTGACCAGGATTCGAACCTGGGTTGTCGCGGCCACAACGCGAAGTACTAACCACTATACGATCACGGCTATGACTTGCGGACAACATAATTAGGAAAATTAAGACTTTTAAAAGTGGAATTAAGTCTAGCGCTTAAAATTCAATATTAGGATGTGGAAAACCAAATGATACTATCATCATTCATTTATTGTGTATAACCGTGACTATTTTCGCTTATCTGACCTTCATTCTTTTTAAGATAAGACTGCACATATATGATATAACTATATATAGATATACTACACGCTGTCAAAAGAAGAGATCTTTGATAGTTACTAATATATAGTGATCATGGCTTTCCCAATATACATGCACATCATTTTCGTTGAATAGTTTGACTGTCCATGTTTCGAGACAAAAAAAGGTGTTGGCACTTTCTTAATCGTTTCATTATGATAGAGGTCCGCGCGTACGCAGAACCTCCACACTAAAAAATTGCGTGCCCGAATCCCATCATTAGAGGGATCGCAAGTTTCAATCCGTCCGATGTGCAATGGACAGATCTCCACCTGGGGTGACGACTCTTTTTGATCAGTGTCAACCCTGCACCAGGTAAGTATGAAACAAAGTACAAGTTAGAATACCGTATATAAGACAAACTGTTATTTCGGACATGGTGCGCTACTGCCTCTATGTAGACCATCCACTTGCAAACAAACCAGATCATAGCAACGCAATAATTGTAACTAGCTTAAGTTTCACCACTTTGAATGTTTCCGAAATTCTGGTACTCGTAATTGTTCTTTACCTCGCCGGTTTATGACGTGACAGACAAACTGATATGTTCAACATAAACACTGATGACGTACGTAAAACGTATAATTCTTCTTTGACTTACATATTATATATCTTGTTTACAAAAGCCAGGTGGTTGAAAATAAAAGTTGCTTGAGTAAATGGTATTATGTATGAAACTGCCTACGTTTCTATCTGAAACAAGTGTGAAGCCATTCCCGACCATTACGGGAACAGTAATTGACACAAATGACCTTTTTATTTTCTAAAACACATACATACTCCCGGCTAGCTCAGTCGGTAGAGCATGAGACTCTTAATCTCAGGGTCGTGGGTTCGAGCCCCACGTTGGGAGAATGTTTTTTTTTTTTTTTTTTTTTTTTATTATCTTTCAAATTTAATGATTAAAATCAGTCGTAGAAATGTTGACAGTAGCTTCAAATACTGCTTCGATACTTGCCGAAGATATGATATGGTTTTCTGATTAACAATAAATGATCACCTTCCAAATATACTTTTAAGTAAGAAAAGGTAAGAGACACAAAAAAAAATTTGTCCACAATGCCGTAACAGCGACACTGCACAGCTGTTTGCCGTGACCAGGATTCGAACCTGGGTTGTCGCGGCCACAACGCGAAGTACTAACCACTATACGATCACGGTTATGACTTGCGGACAACATAATTAGGAAAATTAAGACTTTTAAAAGTGGAATAAAGTTTAGCGCTTAAAATTCAATATTAGGATGTGGAAAACCAAATAATACTATCATCATTCATTTATTGTGTATAACCGTGACTATTTTCGCTTATCTGACCTTCATTCTTTTTAAGATAAGACTGCACATATATGATATAACTATATATAGATATACTACACGCTGTCAAAAGAAGAGATCTTTGATAGTTACTAATATATAGTGATCATGGCTTTCCCAATATACATGCACATCATTTTCGTTGAATAGTTTGACTGTCCATGTTTCGAGACAAAGAAAGGGGGGTGGCACTTTCTTAATCGTTTCATTATGATAGAGATCCGCGCGTACGCAGAACCTCCACACTAAAAAATTGCGTGCCCGAATCCCATCATTAGAGGGATCGCAAGTTTCAATCCGTCCGATGTGCAATGGACAGATCTCCACCTGGGGTGACGACTCTTTTTGATCAGTGTCAACCCTGCACCAGGTAAGTATGAAACAAAGTACAAGTTAGAATACCGTATATAAGACAAACTGTTATTTCGGACATGGTGCGCTACTGCCTCTATGTAGACCATCCACTTGCAAACAAACCAGATCATAGCAACGCAATAATTGTAACTAGCTTAAGTTTCACCACTTTGAATGTTTCCGAAATTCTGGTACTCGTAATTGTTCTTTACCTCGCCGGTTTATGACGTGACAGACAAACTGATATGTTCAACATAAACACTGATGACGTACGTAAAACGTATAATTCTTCTTTGACTTACATATTATATATCTTGTTTACAAAAGCCAGGTGGTTGAAAATAAAAGTTGCTTGAGTAAATGGTATTATGTATGAAACTGCCTACGTTTCTATCTGAAACAAGTGTGAAGCCATTCCCGACCATTACGGGAACAGTAATTGACACAAATGACCTTTTTATTTTCTAAAAGACATACATACTCCCGGCGTAGCTCAGTCGGTAGAGCATGAGACTCTTAATCTCAGGGTCGTGGGTTCGAGCCCAACGTTGGGAGAATGTTTTTTTTTTTTTTTTTTTTATTATCTTTCAAATTTAATGATTAAAATCAGTCGTAGAAATGTTGACAGTAGCTTCAAATACTGCTTCGATACTTGCCGAAGATATGATATGGTTTTCTGATTAACAATAAATGATCACCTTCCAAATATACTTTTAAGTAAGAAAAGGTAAGAGACACAAAAAAAAATTTGTCCACAATGCCGTAACAGCGACACTGCACAGCTGTTTGCCGTGACCAGGATTCGAACCTGGGTTGTCGCGGCCACAACGCGAAGTACTAACCACTATACGATCACGGTTATGACTTGCGGACAACATAATTAGGAAAATTAAGACTTTTAAAAGTGGAATAAAGTTTAGCGCTTAAAATTCAATATTAGGATGTGGAAAACCAAATAATACTATCATCATTCATTTATTGTGTATAACCGTGACTATTTTCGCTTATCTGACCTTCATTCTTTTTAAGATAAGACTGCACATATATGATATAACTATATATAGATATACTACACGCTGTCAAAAGAAGAGATCTTTGATAGTTACTAATATATAGTGATCATGGCTTTCCCAATATACATGCACATCATTTTCGTTGAATAGTTTGACTGTCCATGTTTCGAGACAAAGAAAGGGGGGTGGCACTTTCTTAATCGTTTCATTATGATAGAGATCCGCGCGTACGCAGAACCTCCACACTAAAAAATTGCGTGCCCGAATCCCATCATTAGAGGGATCGCAAGTTTCAATCCGTCCGATGTGCAATGGACAGATCTCCACCTGGGGTGACGACTCTTTTTGATCAGTGTCAACCCTGCACCAGGTAAGTATGAAACAAAGTACAAGTTAGAATACCGTATATAAGACAAACTGTTATTTCGGACATGGTGCGCTACTGCCTCTATGTAGACCATCCACTTGCAAACAAACCAGATCATAGCAACGCAATAATTGTAACTAGCTTAAGTTTCACCACTTTGAATGTTTCCGAAATTCTGGTACTCGTAATTGTTCTTTACCTCGCCGGTTTATGACGTGACAGACAAACTGATATGTTCAACATAAACACTGATGACGTACGTAAAACGTATAATTCTTCTTTGACTTACATATTATATATCTTGTTTACAAAAGCCAGGTGGTTGAAAATAAAAGTTGCTTGAGTAAATGGTATTATGTATGAAACTGCCTACGTTTCTATCTGAAACAAGTGTGAAGCCATTCCCGACCATTACGGGAACAGTAATTGACACAAATGACCTTTTTATTTTCTAAAAGACATACATACTCCCGGCTAGCTCAGTCGGTAGAGCATGAGACTCTTAATCTCAGGGTCGTGGGTTCGAGCCCCACGTTGGGAGAATGTTTTTTTTTTTTTTTTTTTTATTATCTTTCAAATTTAATGATTAAAATCAGTCGTAGAAATGTTGACAGTAGCTTCAAATACTGCTTCGATACTTGCCGAAGATATGATATGGTTTTCTGATTAACAATAAATGATCACCTTCCAAATATACTTTTAAGTAAGAAAAGGTAAGAGACACAAAAAAAAAATTTGTCCACAATGCCGTAACAGCGACACTGCACAGCTGTTTGCCGTGACCAGGATTCGAACCTGGGTTGTCGCGGCCACAACGCGAAGTACTAACCACTATACGATCACGGCTATGACTTGCGGACAACATAATTAGGAAAATTAAGACTTTTAAAAGTGGAATTAAGTCTAGCGCTTAAAATTCAATATTAGGATGTGGAAAACCAAATGATACTATCATCATTCATTTATTGTGTATAACCGTGACTATTTTCGCTTATCTGACCTTCATTCTTTTTAAGATAAGACTGCACATATATGATATAACTATATATAGATATACTACACGCTGTCAAAAGAAGAGATCTTTGATAGTTACTAATATATAGTGATCATGGCTTTCCCAATATACATGCACATCATTTTCGTTGAATAGTTTGACTGTCCATGTTTCGAGACAAAAAAAGGTGTTGGCACTTTCTTAATCGTTTCATTATGATAGAGGTCCGCGCGTACGCAGAACCTCCACACTAAAAAATTGCGTGCCCGAATCCCATCATTAGAGGGATCGCAAGTTTCAATCCGTCCGATGTGCAATGGACAGATCTCCACCTGGGGTGACGACTCTTTTTGATCAGTGTCAACCCTGCACCAGGTAAGTATGAAACAAAGTACAAGTTAGAATACCGTATATAAGACAAACTGTTATTTCGGACATGGTGCGCTACTGCCTCTATGTAGACCATCCACTTGCAAACAAACCAGATCATAGCAACGCAATAATTGTAACTAGCTTAAGTTTCACCACTTTGAATGTTTCCGAAATTCTGGTACTCGTAATTGTTCTTTACCTCGCCGGTTTATGACGTGACAGACAAACTGATATGTTCAACATAAACACTGATGACGTACGTAAAACGTATAATTCTTCTTTGACTTACATATTATATATCTTGTTTACAAAAGCCAGGTGGTTGAAAATAAAAGTTGCTTGAGTAAATGGTATTATGTATGAAACTGCCTACGTTTCTATCTGAAACAAGTGTGAAGCCATTCCCGACCATTACGGGAACAGTAATTGACACAAATGACCTTTTTATTTTCTAAAACACATACATACTCCCGGCTAGCTCAGTCGGTAGAGCATGAGACTCTTAATCTCAGGGTCGTGGGTTCGAGCCCCACGTTGGGAGAATGTTTTTTTTTTTTTTTTTTTTTTTTATTATCTTTCAAATTTAATGATTAAAATCAGTCGTAGAAATGTTGACAGTAGCTTCAAATACTGCTTCGATACTTGCCGAAGATATGATATGGTTTTCTGATTAACAATAAATGATCACCTTCCAAATATACTTTTAAGTAAGAAAAGGTAAGAGACACAAAAAAAAATTTGTCCACAATGCCGTAACAGCGACACTGCACAGCTGTTTGCCGTGACCAGGATTCGAACCTGGGTTGTCGCGGCCACAACGCGAAGTACTAACCACTATACGATCACGGTTATGACTTGCGGACAACATAATTAGGAAAATTAAGACTTTTAAAAGTGGAATAAAGTTTAGCGCTTAAAATTCAATATTAGGATGTGGAAAACCAAATAATACTATCATCATTCATTTATTGTGTATAACCGTGACTATTTTCGCTTATCTGACCTTCATTCTTTTTAAGATAAGACTGCACATATATGATATAACTATATATAGATATACTACACGCTGTCAAAAGAAGAGATCTTTGATAGTTACTAATATATAGTGATCATGGCTTTCCCAATATACATGCACATCATTTTCGTTGAATAGTTTGACTGTCCATGTTTCGAGACAAAGAAAGGGGGGTGGCACTTTCTTAATCGTTTCATTATGATAGAGATCCGCGCGTACGCAGAACCTCCACACTAAAAAATTGCGTGCCCGAATCCCATCATTAGAGGGATCGCAAGTTTCAATCCGTCCGATGTGCAATGGACAGATCTCCACCTGGGGTGACGACTCTTTTTGATCAGTGTCAACCCTGCACCAGGTAAGTATGAAACAAAGTACAAGTTAGAATACCGTATATAAGACAAACTGTTATTTCGGACATGGTGCGCTACTGCCTCTATGTAGACCATCCACTTGCAAACAAACCAGATCATAGCAACGCAATAATTGTAACTAGCTTAAGTTTCACCACTTTGAATGTTTCCGAAATTCTGGTACTCGTAATTGTTCTTTACCTCGCCGGTTTATGACGTGACAGACAAACTGATATGTTCAACATAAACACTGATGACGTACGTAAAACGTATAATTCTTCTTTGACTTACATATTATATATCTTGTTTACAAAAGCCAGGTGGTTGAAAATAAAAGTTGCTTGAGTAAATGGTATTATGTATGAAACTGCCTACGTTTCTATCTGAAACAAGTGTGAAGCCATTCCCGACCATTACGGGAACAGTAATTGACACAAATGACCTTTTTATTTTCTAAAAGACATACATACTCCCGGCTAGCTCAGTCGGTAGAGCATGAGACTCTTAATCTCAGGGTCGTGGGTTCGAGCCCAACGTTGGGAGAATGTTTTTTTTTTTTTTTTTTTTTATTATCTTTCAAATTTAATGATTAAAATCAGTCGTAGAAATGTTGACAGTAGCTTCAAATACTGCTTCGATACTTGCCGAAGATATGATATGGTTTTCTGATTAACAATAAATGATCACCTTCCAAATATACTTTTAAGTAAGAAAAGGTAAGAGACACAAAAAAAAATTTGTCCACAATGCCGTAACAGCGACACTGCACAGCTGTTTGCCGTGACCAGGATTCGAACCTGGGTTGTCGCGGCCACAACGCGAAGTACTAACCACTATACGATCACGGTTATGACTTGCGGACAACATAATTAGGAAAATTAAGACTTTTAAAAGTGGAATAAAGTTTAGCGCTTAAAATTCAATATTAGGATGTGGAAAACCAAATAATACTATCATCATTCATTTATTGTGTATAACCGTGACTATTTTCGCTTATCTGACCTTCATTCTTTTTAAGATAAGACTGCACATATATGATATAACTATATATAGATATACTACACGCTGTCAAAAGAAGAGATCTTTGATAGTTACTAATATATAGTGATCATGGCTTTCCCAATATACATGCACATCATTTTCGTTGAATAGTTTGACTGTCCATGTTTCGAGACAAAAAAAGGTGTTGGCACTTTCTTAATCGTTTCATTATGATAGAGGTCCGCGCGTACGCAGAACCTCCACACTAAAAAATTGCGTGCCCGAATCCCATCATTAGAGGGATCGCAAGTTTCAATCCGTCCGATGTGCAATGGACAGATCTCCACCTGGGGTGACGACTCTTTTTGATCAGTGTCAACCCTGCACCAGGTAAGTATGAAACAAAGTACAAGTTAGAATACCGTATATAAGACAAACTGTTATTTCGGACATGGTGCGCTACTGCCTCTATGTAGACCATCCACTTGCAAACAAACCAGATCATAGCAACGCAATAATTGTAACTAGCTTAAGTTTCACCACTTTGAATGTTTCCGAAATTCTGGTACTCGTAATTGTTCTTTACCTCGCCGGTTTATGACGTGACAGACAAACTGATATGTTCAACATAAACACTGATGACGTACGTAAAACGTATAATTCTTCTTTGACTTACATATTATATATCTTGTTTACAAAAGCCAGGTGGTTGAAAATAAAAGTTGCTTGAGTAAATGGTATTATGTATGAAACTGCCTACGTTTCTATCTGAAACAAGTGTGAAGCCATTCCCGACCATTACGGGAACAGTAATTGACACAAATGACCTTTTTATTTTCTAAAACACATACATACTCCCGGCTAGCTCAGTCGGTAGAGCATGAGACTCTTAATCTCAGGGTCGTGGGTTCGAGCCCCACGTTGGGAGAATGTTTTTTTTTTTTTTTTTTTTTTTTATTATCTTTCAAATTTAATGATTAAAATCAGTCGTAGAAATGTTGACAGTAGCTTCAAATACTGCTTCGATACTTGCCGAAGATATGATATGGTTTTCTGATTAACAATAAATGATCACCTTCCAAATATACTTTTAAGTAAGAAAAGGTAAGAGACACAAAAAAAAATTTGTCCACAATGCCGTAACAGCGACACTGCACAGCTGTTTGCCGTGACCAGGATTCGAACCTGGGTTGTCGCGGCCACAACGCGAAGTACTAACCACTATACGATCACGGTTATGACTTGCGGACAACATAATTAGGAAAATTAAGACTTTTAAAAGTGGAATAAAGTTTAGCGCTTAAAATTCAATATTAGGATGTGGAAAACCAAATAATACTATCATCATTCATTTATTGTGTATAACCGTGACTATTTTCGCTTATCTGACCTTCATTCTTTTTAAGATAAGACTGCACATATATGATATAACTATATATAGATATACTACACGCTGTCAAAAGAAGAGATCTTTGATAGTTACTAATATATAGTGATCATGGCTTTCCCAATATACATGCACATCATTTTCGTTGAATAGTTTGACTGTCCATGTTTCGAGACAAAGAAAGGGGGGTGGCACTTTCTTAATCGTTTCATTATGATAGAGATCCGCGCGTACGCAGAACCTCCACACTAAAAAAATTGCGTGCCCGAATCCCATCATTAGAGGGATCGCAAGTTTCAATCCGTCCGATGTGCAATGGACAGATCTCCACCTGGGGTGACGACTCTTTTTGATCAGTGTCAACCCTGCACCAGGTAAGTATGAAACAAAGTACAAGTTAGAATACCGTATATAAGACAAACTGTTATTTCGGACATGGTGCGCTACTGCCTCTATGTAGACCATCCACTTGCAAACAAACCAGATCATAGCAACGCAATAATTGTAACTAGCTTAAGTTTCACCACTTTGAATGTTTCCGAAATTCTGGTACTCGTAATTGTTCTTTACCTCGCCGGTTTATGACGTGACAGACAAACTGATATGTTCAACATAAACACTGATGACGTACGTAAAACGTATAATTCTTCTTTGACTTACATATTATATATCTTGTTTACAAAAGCCAGGTGGTTGAAAATAAAAGTTGCTTGAGTAAATGGTATTATGTATGAAACTGCCTACGTTTCTATCTGAAACAAGTGTGAAGCCATTCCCGACCATTACGGGAACAGTAATTGACACAAATGACCTTTTTATTTTCTAAAAGACATACATACTCCCGGCTAGCTCAGTCGGTAGAGCATGAGACTCTTAATCTCAGGGTCGTGGGTTCGAGCCCAACGTTGGGAGAATGTTTTTTTTTTTTTTTTTTTTTATTATCTTTCAAATTTAATGATTAAAATCAGTCGTAGAAATGTTGACAGTAGCTTCAAATACTGCTTCGATACTTGCCGAAGATATGATATGGTTTTCTGATTAACAATAAATGATCACCTTCCAAATATACTTTTAAGTAAGAAAAGGTAAGAGACACAAAAAAAAATTTGTCCACAATGCCGTAACAGCGACACTGCACAGCTGTTTGCCGTGACCAGGATTCGAACCTGGGTTGTCGCGGCCACAACGCGAAGTACTAACCACTATACGATCACGGTTATGACTTGCGGACAACATAATTAGGAAAATTAAGACTTTTAAAAGTGGAATAAAGTTTAGCGCTTAAAATTCAATATTAGGATGTGGAAAACCAAATAATACTATCATCATTCATTTATTGTGTATAACCGTGACTATTTTCGCTTATCTGACCTTCATTCTTTTTAAGATAAGACTGCACATATATGATATAACTATATATAGATATACTACACGCTGTCAAAAGAAGAGATCTTTGATAGTTACTAATATATAGTGATCATGGCTTTCCCAATATACATGCACATCATTTTCGTTGAATAGTTTGACTGTCCATGTTTCGAGACAAAAAAAGGTGTTGGCACTTTCTTAATCGTTTCATTATGATAGAGGTCCGCGCGTACGCAGAACCTCCACACTAAAAAATTGCGTGCCCGAATCCCATCATTAGAGGGATCGCAAGTTTCAATCCGTCCGATGTGCAATGGACAGATCTCCACCTGGGGTGACGACTCTTTTTGATCAGTGTCAACCCTGCACCAGGTAAGTATGAAACAAAGTACAAGTTAGAATACCGTATATAAGACAAACTGTTATTTCGGACATGGTGCGCTACTGCCTCTATGTAGACCATCCACTTGCAAACAAACCAGATCATAGCAACGCAATAATTGTAACTAGCTTAAGTTTCACCACTTTGAATGTTTCCGAAATTCTGGTACTCGTAATTGTTCTTTACCTCGCCGGTTTATGACGTGACAGACAAACTGATATGTTCAACATAAACACTGATGACGTACGTAAAACGTATAATTCTTCTTTGACTTACATATTATATATCTTGTTTACAAAAGCCAGGTGGTTGAAAATAAAAGTTGCTTGAGTAAATGGTATTATGTATGAAACTGCCTACGTTTCTATCTGAAACAAGTGTGAAGCCATTCCCGACCATTACGGGAACAGTAATTGACACAAATGACCTTTTTATTTTCTAAAAGACATACATACTCCCGGCTAGCTCAGTCGGTAGAGCATGAGACTCTTAATCTCAGGGTCGTGGGTTCGAGCCCCACGTTGGGAGAATGTTTTTTTTTTTTCTTTTTTTTTTTATTATCTTTCAAATTTAATGATTAAAATCAGTCGTAGAAATGTTGACAGTAGCTTCAAATACTGCTTCGATACTTGCCGAAGATATGATATGGTTTTCTGATTAACAATAAATGATCACCTTCCAAATATACTTTTAAGTAAGAAAAGGTAAGAGACACAAAAAAAAATTTGTCCACAATGCCGTAACAGCGACACTGCACAGCTGTTTGCCGTGACCAGGATTCGAACCTGGGTTGTCGCGGCCACAACGCGAAGTACTAACCACTATACGATCACGGTTATGACTTGCGGACAACATAATTAGGAAAATTAAGACTTTTAAAAGTGGAATAAAGTTTAGCGCTTAAAATTCAATATTAGGATGTGGAAAACCAAATAATACTATCATCATTCATTTATTGTGTATAACCGTGACTATTTTCGCTTATCTGACCTTCATTCTTTTTAAGATAAGACTGCACATATATGATATAACTATATATAGATATACTACACGCTGTCAAAAGAAGAGATCTTTGATAGTTACTAATATATAGTGATCATGGCTTTCCCAATATACATGCACATCATTTTCGTTGAATAGTTTGACTGTCCATGTTTCGAGACAAAGAAAGGGGGGTGGCACTTTCTTAATCGTTTCATTATGATAGAGATCCGCGCGTACGCAGAACCTCCACACTAAAAAATTGCGTGCCCGAATCCCATCATTAGAGGGATCGCAAGTTTCAATCCGTCCGATGTGCAATGGACAGATCTCCACCTGGGGTGACGACTCTTTTTGATCAGTGTCAACCCTGCACCAGGTAAGTATGAAACAAAGTACAAGTTAGAATACCGTATATAAGACAAACCGTTATTTCGGACATGGTGCGCTACTGCCTCTATGTAGACCATCCACTTGCAAACAAACCAGATCATAGCAACGCAATAATTGTAACTAGCTTAAGTTTCACCACTTTGAATGTTTCCGAAATTCTGGTACTCGTAATTGTTCTTTACCTCGCCGGTTTATGACGTGACAGACAAACTGATATGTTCAACATAAACACTGATGACGTACGTAAAACGTATAATTCTTCTTTGACTTACATATTATATATCTTGTTTACAAAAGCCAGGTGGTTGAAAATAAAAGTTGCTTGAGTAAATGGTATTATGTATGAAACTGCCTACGTTTCTATCTGAAACAAGTGTGAAGCCATTCCCGACCATTACGGGAACAGTAATTGACACAAATGACCTTTTTATTTTCTAAAAGACATACATACTCCCGGCTAGCTCAGTCGGTAGAGCATGAGACTCTTAATCTCAGGGTCGTGGGTTCGAGCCCAACGTTGGGAGAATGTTTTTTTTTTTTTTTTTTTTTATTATCTTTCAAATTTAATGATTAAAATCAGTCGTAGAAATGTTGACAGTAGCTTCAAATACTGCTTCGATACTTGCCGAAGATATGATATGGTTTTCTGATTAACAATAAATGATCACCTTCCAAATATACTTTTAAGTAAGAAAAGGTAAGAGACACAAAAAAAAATTTGTCCACAATGCCGTAACAGCGACACTGCACAGCTGTTTGCCGTGACCAGGATTCGAACCTGGGTTGTCGCGGCCACAACGCGAAGTACTAACCACTATACGATCACGACTATGACTTGCGGACAGCATAATTAGGAAAATTAAGACTTTTAAAAGTGGAATAAAGTCTAGCGCTTAAAATTCAATATTAGGATGTGGAAAACCAAATAATACTATCATCATTCATTTATTGTGTATAACCGTGACTATTTTCGCTTATCTGACCTTCATTCTTTTTAAGATAAGACTGCACATATATGATATAACTATATATAGATATACTACACGCTGTCAAAAGAAGAGATCTTTGATAGTTACTAATATATAGTGATCATGGCTTTCCCAATATACATGCACATCATTTTCGTTGAATAGTTTGACTGTCCATGTTTCGAGACAAAGAAAGGGGGGTGGCACTTTCTTAATCGTTTCATTATGATAGAGATCCGCGCGTACGCAGAACCTCCACACTAAAAAATTGCGTGCCCGAATCCCATCATTAGAGGGATCGCAAGTTTCAATCCGTCCGATGTGCAATGGACAGATCTCCACCTGGGGTGACGACTCTTTTTGATCAGTGTCAACCCTGCACCAGGTAAGTATGAAACAAAGTACAAGTTAGAATACCGTATATAAGACAAACTGTTATTTCGGACATGGTGCGCTACTGCCTCTATGTAGACCATCCACTTGCAAACAAACCAGATCATAGCAACGCAATAATTGTAACTAGCTTAAGTTTCACCACTTTGAATGTTTCCGAAATTCTGGTACTCGTAATTGTTCTTTACCTCGCCGGTTTATGACGTGACAGACAAACTGATATGTTCAACATAAACACTGATGACGTACGTAAAACGTATAATTCTTCTTTGACTTACATATTATATATCTTGTTTACAAAAGCCAGGTGGTTGAAAATAAAAGTTGCTTGAGTAAATGGTATTATGTATGAAACTGCCTACGTTTCTATCTGAAACAAGTGTGAAGCCATTCCCGACCATTACGGGAACAGTAATTGACACAAATGACCTTTTTATTTTCTAAAAGACATACATACTCCCGGCTAGCTCAGTCGGTAGAGCATGAGACTCTTAATCTCAGGGTCGTGGGTTCGAGCCCCACGTTGGGAGAATGTTTTTTTTTTTTTTTTTTTTATTATCTTTCAAATTTAATGATTAAAATCAGTCGTAGAAATGTTGACAGTAGCTTCAAATACTGCTTCGATACTTGCCGAAGATATGATATAGTTTTCTGATTAACAATAAATGATCACCTTCCAAATATACTTTTAAGTAAGAAAAGGTAAGAGACACAAAAAAAAAATTTGTCCACAATGCCGTAACAGCGACACTGCACAGCTGTTTGCCGTGACCAGGATTCGAACCTGGGTTGTCGCGGCCACAACGCGAAGTACTAACCACTATACGATCACGGCTATGACTTGCGGACAACATAATTAGGAAAATTAAGACTTTTAAAAGTGGAATTAAGTCTAGCGCTTAAAATTCAATATTAGGATGTGGAAAACCAAATGATACTATCATCATTCATTTATTGTGTATAACCGTGACTATTTTCGCTTATCTGACCTTCATTCTTTTTAAGATAAGACTGCACATATATGATATAACTATATATAGATATACTACACGCTGTCAAAAGAAGAGATCTTTGATAGTTACTAATATATAGTGATCATGGCTTTCCCAATATACATGCACATCATTTTCGTTGAATAGTTTGACTGTCCATGTTTCGAGACAAAAAAAGGTGTTGGCACTTTCTTAATCGTTTCATTATGATAGAGGTCCGCGCGTACGCAGAACCTCCACACTAAAAAATTGCGTGCCCGAATCCCATCATTAGAGGGATCGCAAGTTTCAATCCGTCCGATGTGCAATGGACAGATCTCCACCTGGGGTGACGACTCTTTTTGATCAGTGTCAACCCTGCACCAGGTAAGTATGAAACAAAGTACAAGTTAGAATACCGTATATAAGACAAACTGTTATTTCGGACATGGTGCGCTACTGCCTCTATGTAGACCATCCACTTGCAAACAAACCAGATCATAGCAACGCAATAATTGTAACTAGCTTAAGTTTCACCACTTTGAATGTTTCCGAAATTCTGGTACTCGTAATTGTTCTTTACCTCGCCGGTTTATGACGTGACAGACAAACTGATATGTTCAACATAAACACTGATGACGTACGTAAAACGTATAATTCTTCTTTGACTTACATATTATATATCTTGTTTACAAAAGCCAGGTGGTTGAAAATAAAAGTTGCTTGAGTAAATGGTATTATGTATGAAACTGCCTACGTTTCTATCTGAAACAAGTGTGAAGCCATTCCCGACCATTACGGGAACAGTAATTGACACAAATGACCTTTTTATTTTCTAAAACACATACATACTCCCGGCTAGCTCAGTCGGTAGAGCATGAGACTCTTAATCTCAGGGTCGTGGGTTCGAGCCCCACGTTGGGAGAATGTTTTTTTTTTTTTTTTTTTTTTTTATTATCTTTCAAATTTAATGATTAAAATCAGTCGTAGAAATGTTGACAGTAGCTTCAAATACTGCTTCGATACTTGCCGAAGATATGATATGGTTTTCTGATTAACAATAAATGATCACCTTCCAAATATACTTTTAAGTAAGAAAAGGTAAGAGACACAAAAAAAAATTTGTCCACAATGCCGTAACAGCGACACTGCACAGCTGTTTGCCGTGACCAGGATTCGAACCTGGGTTGTCGCGGCCACAACGCGAAGTACTAACCACTATACGATCACGGTTATGACTTGCGGACAACATAATTAGGAAAATTAAGACTTTTAAAAGTGGAATAAAGTTTAGCGCTTAAAATTCAATATTAGGATGTGGAAAACCAAATAATACTATCATCATTCATTTATTGTGTATAACCGTGACTATTTTCGCTTATCTGACCTTCATTCTTTTTAAGATAAGACTGCACATATATGATATAACTATATATAGATATACTACACGCTGTCAAAAGAAGAGATCTTTGATAGTTACTAATATATAGTGATCATGGCTTTCCCAATATACATGCACATCATTTTCGTTGAATAGTTTGACTGTCCATGTTTCGAGACAAAGAAAGGGGGGTGGCACTTTCTTAATCGTTTCATTATGATAGAGATCCGCGCGTACGCAGAACCTCCACACTAAAAAATTGCGTGCCCGAATCCCATCATTAGAGGGATCGCAAGTTTCAATCCGTCCGATGTGCAATGGACAGATCTCCACCTGGGGTGACGACTCTTTTTGATCAGTGTCAACCCTGCACCAGGTAAGTATGAAACAAAGTACAAGTTAGAATACCGTATATAAGACAAACTGTTATTTCGGACATGGTGCGCTACTGCCTCTATGTAGACCATCCACTTGCAAACAAACCAGATCATAGCAACGCAATAATTGTAACTAGCTTAAGTTTCACCACTTTGAATGTTTCCGAAATTCTGGTACTCGTAATTGTTCTTTACCTCGCCGGTTTATGACGTGACAGACAAACTGATATGTTCAACATAAACACTGATGACGTACGTAAAACGTATAATTCTTCTTTGACTTACATATTATATATCTTGTTTACAAAAGCCAGGTGGTTGAAAATAAAAGTTGCTTGAGTAAATGGTATTATGTATGAAACTGCCTACGTTTCTATCTGAAACAAGTGTGAAGCCATTCCCGACCATTACGGGAACAGTAATTGACACAAATGACCTTTTTATTTTCTAAAAGACATACATACTCCCGGCTAGCTCAGTCGGTAGAGCATGAGACTCTTAATCTCAGGGTCGTGGGTTCGAGCCCAACGTTGGGAGAATGTTTTTTTTTTTTTTTTTTTTTATTATCTTTCAAATTTAATGATTAAAATCAGTCGTAGAAATGTTGACAGTAGCTTCAAATACTGCTTCGATACTTGCCGAAGATATGATATGGTTTTCTGATTAACAATAAATGATCACCTTCCAAATATACTTTTAAGTAAGAAAAGGTAAGAGACACAAAAAAAAATTTGTCCACAATGCCGTAACAGCGACACTGCACAGCTGTTTGCCGTGACCAGGATTCGAACCTGGGTTGTCGCGGCCACAACGCGAAGTACTAACCACTATACGATCACGGCTATGACTTGCGGACAGCATAATTAGGAAAATTAAGACTTTTAAAAGTGGAATAAAGTCTAGCGCTTAAAATTCAATATTAGGATGTGGAAAACCAAATAATACTATCATCATTCATTTATTGTGTATAACCGTGACTATTTTCGCTTATCTGACCTTCATTCTTTTTAAGATAAGACTGCACATATATGATATAACTATATATAGATATACTACACGCTGTCAAAAGAAGAGATCTTTGATAGTTACTAATATATAGTGATCATGGCTTTCCCAATATACATGCACATCATTTTCGTTGAATAGTTTGACTGTCCATGTTTCGAGACAAAGAAAGGGGGGTGGCACTTTCTTAATCGTTTCATTATGATAGAGATCCGCGCGTACGCAGAACCTCCACACTAAAAAATTGCGTGCCCGAATCCCATCATTAGAGGGATCGCAAGTTTCAATCCGTCCGATGTGCAATGGACAGATCTCCACCTGGGGTGACGACTCTTTTTGATCAGTGTCAACCCTGCACCAGGTAAGTATGAAACAAAGTACAAGTTAGAATACCGTATATAAGACAAACTGTTATTTCGGACATGGTGCGCTACTGCCTCTATGTAGACCATCCACTTGCAAACAAACCAGATCATAGCAACGCAATAATTGTAACTAGCTTAAGTTTCACCACTTTGAATGTTTCCGAAATTCTGGTACTCGTAATTGTTCTTTACCTCGCCGGTTTATGACGTGACAGACAAACTGATATGTTCAACATAAACACTGATGACGTACGTAAAACGTATAATTCTTCTTTGACTTACATATTATATATCTTGTTTACAAAAGCCAGGTGGTTGAAAATAAAAGTTGCTTGAGTAAATGGTATTATGTATGAAACTGCCTACGTTTCTATCTGAAACAAGTGTGAAGCCATTCCCGACCATTACGGGAACAGTAATTGACACAAATGACCTTTTTATTTTCTAAAAGACATACATACTCCCGGCTAGCTCAGTCGGTAGAGCATGAGACTCTTAATCTCAGGGTCGTGGGTTCGAGCCCCACGTTGGGAGAATGTTTTTTTTTTTTTTTTTTTTTTTTATTATCTTTCAAATTTAATGATTAAAATCAGTCGTAGAAATGTTGACAGTAGCTTCAAATACTGCTTCGATACTTGCCGAAGATATGATATGGTTTTCTGATTAACAATAAATGATCACCTTCCAAATATACTTTTAAGTAAGAAAAGGTAAGAGACACAAAAAAAAATTTGTCCACAATGCCGTAACAGCGACACTGCACAGCTGTTTGCCGTGACCAGGATTCGAACCTGGGTTGTCGCGGCCACAACGCGAAGTACTAACCACTATACGATCACGGTTATGACTTGCGGACAACATAATTAGGAAAATTAAGACTTTTAAAAGTGGAATAAAGTCTAGCGCTTAAAATTCAATATTAGGATGTGGAAAACCAAATAATACTATCATCATTCATTTATTGTGTATAACCGTGACTATTTTCGCTTATCTGACCTTCATTCTTTTTAAGATAAGACTGCACATATATGATATAACTATATATAGATATACTACACGCTGTCAAAAGAAGAGATCTTTGATAGTTACTAATATATAGTGATCATGGCTTTCCCAATATACATGCACATCATTTTCGTTGAATAGTTTGACTGTCCATGTTTCGAGACAAAGAAAGGGGGGTGGCACTTTCTTAATCGTTTCATTATGATAGAGATCCGCGCGTACGCAGAACCTCCACACTAAAAAATTGCGTGCCCGAATCCCATCATTAGAGGGATCGCAAGTTTCAATCCGTCCGATGTGCAATGGACAGATCTCCACCTGGGGTGACGACTCTTTTTGATCAGTGTCAACCCTGCACCAGGTAAGTATGAAACAAAGTACAAGTTAGAATACCGTATATAAGACAAACTGTTATTTCGGACATGGTGCGCTACTGCCTCTATGTAGACCATCCACTTGCAAACAAACCAGATCATAGCAACGCAATAATTGTAACTAGCTTAAGTTTCACCACTTTGAATGTTTCCGAAATTCTGGTACTCGTAATTGTTCTTTACCTCGCCGGTTTATGACGTGACAGACAAACTGATATGTTCAACATAAACACTGATGACGTACGTAAAACGTATAATTCTTCTTTGACTTACATATTATATATCTTGTTTACAAAAGCCAGGTGGTTGAAAATAAAAGTTGCTTGAGTAAATGGTATTATGTATGAAACTGCCTACGTTTCTATCTGAAACAAGTGTGAAGCCATTCCCGACCATTACGGGAACAGTAATTGACACAAATGACCTTTTTATTTTCTAAAAGACATACATACTCCCGGCTAGCTCAGTCGGTAGAGCATGAGACTCTTAATCTCAGGGTCGTGGGTTCGAGCCCCACGTTGGGAGAATGTTTTTTTTTTTTTTTTTTTTTTTATTATCTTTCAAATTTAATGATTAAAATCAGTCGTAGAAATGTTGACAGGAGCTTCAAATATTGCATCGATACTTGCCGAAGATATGATATGGTTTTCTGATTAACAATAAATGATCACCTTCCAAATATACTTTTAAGTAAGAAAAGGTAAGAGACACAAAAAAAAAATTTGTCCACAATGCCGTAACAGCGACACTGCACAGCTGTTTGCCGTGACCAGGATTCGAACCTGGGTTGTCGCGGCCACAACGCGAAGTACTAACCACTATACGATCACGGCTATGACTTGCGGACAACATAATTAGGAAAATTAAGACTTTTAAAAGTGGAATAAAGTTTAGCGCTTAAAATTCAATATTAGGATGTGGAAAACCAAATAATACTATCATCATTCATTTATTGTGTATAACCGTGACTATTTTTGCTTATCTGACCTTCATTCTTTTTAAGATAAGACTGCACATATATATAGATATACTAAACGCTGTCAAAAGAAGAGATCTTTGATAGTTACTAATATATAGTGATCATGGCTTTCCCAATATACATGCACATCATTTTCGTTGAATAGTTTGACTGTCCATGTTTCGAGACAAAGAAAGGGGGGGGGGGGGTGGAACTTTCTTAATCGTTTCATTATGATAGAGATCCGCGCGTACGCAGAACCTCCACACTAAAAAATTGCGTGCCCGAATCCCATCATTAGAGGGATCGCAAGTTTCAATCCGTCCGATGTGCAATGGACAGATCTCCACCTGGGGTGACGACTCTTTTTGATCAGTGTCAACCCTGCACCAGGTAAGTATGAAACAAAGTACAAGTTAGAATACCGTATATAAGACAAACTGTTATTTCGGACATGGTGCGCTACTGCCTCTATGTAGACCATACACTTGCAAACAAACCAGATCATAGCAACGCAATAATTGTAACTAGCTTAAGTTTCACCACTTTGAATGTTTCCGAAATTCTGGTACTCGTAATTGTTCTTTACCTCGCCGGTTTATGACGTGACAGACAAACTGATATGTTCAACATAAACACTGATGACGTACGTAAAACGTATAATTCTTCTTTGACTTACATATTATATATCTTGTTTACAAAAGCCAGGTGGTTGAAAATAAAAGTTGCTTGAGTAAATGGTATTATGTATGAAACTGCCTACGTTTCTATCTGAAACAAGTGTGAAGCCATTCCCGACCATTACGGGAACAGTAATTGACACAAATGACCTTTTTATTTTCTAAAAGACTTACATACTCCCGGCTAGCTCAGTCGGTAGAGCATGAGACTCTTAATCTCAGGGTCGTGGGTTCGAGCCCCACGTTGGGAGATTGTTTTTTTTTTGTTTTTTTTATTATCTTTCAAATTTAATGATTAAAATCAGTCGTAGAAATGTTGACAGTAGCTTCAAATACTGCTTCGATACTTGCCGAAGATATGATATGGTTTTCTGATTAACAATAAATGATCACCTTCCAAATATACTTTTAAGTAAGAAAAGGTAAGAGACACAAAAAAAAAATTTGTCCACAATGCCGTAACAGCGACACTGCCCAGCTGTTTGCCGTGACCAGGATTCGAACCTGGGTTGTCGCGGCCACAACGCGAAGTACTAACCACTATACGATCACGGCTATGACTTGCGGACAACATAATTAGGAAAATTAAGACTTTTAAAAGTGGAATAAAGTCTAGCGCTTAAAATTCAATATTAGGATGTGGAAAACCAAATAATACTATCATCATTCATTTATTGTGTATAACCGTGACTATTTTCGCTTATCTGACCTTCATTCTTTTTAAGATAAGACTGCACATATATGATATAACTATATATAGATATACTACACGCTGTCAAAAGAAGAGATCTTTGATAGTTACTAATATATAGTGATCATGGCTTTCCCAATATACATGCACATCATTTTCGTTGAATAGTTTGACTGTCCATGTTTCGAGACAAAAAAAGGTGTTGGCACTTTCTTAATCGTTTCATTATGATAGAGATCCGCGCGTACGCAGAACCTCCACACTAAAAAATTGCGTGCCCGAATCCCATCATTAGAGGGATCGCAAGTTTCAATCCGTCCGATGTGCAATGGACAGATCTCCACCTGGGGTGACGACTCTTTTTGATCAGTGTCAACCCTGCACCAGGTAAGTATGAAACAAAGTACAAGTTAGAATACCGTATATAAGACAAACTGTTATTTCGGACATGGTGCGCTACTGCCTCTATGTAGACCATCCACTTGCAAACAAACCAGATCATAGCAACGCAATAATTGTAACTAGCTTAAGTTTCACCACTTTGAATGTTTCCGAAATTCTGGTACTCGTAATTGTTCTTTACCTCGCCGGTTTATGACGTGACAGACAAACTGATATGTTCAACATAAACACTGATGACGTACGTAAAACGTATAATTCTTCTTTGACTTACATATTATATATCTTGTTTACAAAAGCCAGGTGGTTGAAAATAAAAGTTGCTTGAGTAAATGGTATTATGTATGAAACTGCCTACGTTTCTATCTGAAACAAGTGTGAAGCCATTCCCGACCATTACGGGAACAGTAATTGACACAAATGACCTTTTTATTTTCTAAAAGACATACATACTCCCGGCTAGCTCAGTCGGTAGAGCATGAGTGTTCCAAACATTTACAGAGAAATGCTGAAATCTTTTAATAATATCAGAGAACATGTTATTTTTCAACATAGTATTGAAAACATTTATGATCAACCATTATTTTATAACCCTAAAATATTACATTGTGGAAAGATTATAATATGGCATGATTTTATAAAAGCTGGTATAGTACAATTGAAAGATATATGTTATGAAGTCAAGACAGGTTTTTTACCAAACAAAGCAATTGTTGAAATGATATGTAATATAGATAGTGATTGTGATAGTAATGATATTGTAAAAAGAATAGATGTACTTAAGTCTGCAATACCAGAAGATTGGACTAAAACTATTCAAACTGAAATACACAACAGGAAAAACAATAGAACTGTAGATATCAATGTAAATAGAGATAGTAAGATATTAGATTTCAAATTATGTACAACAAAACAATTGTATGTGATGGTTGTAGAAAGGTTATATGAATTACCAATATGTTATGAGAAATGGAAAGAAATTTTTGATATAGAAGAAACTGAATTATATAGAATATGGACAATTGTTAATTTCCATTGGAAACCTTCTAAAATGATAGAAGTAGATTTTAAAATTGCACATCACAGTATATTTACCAATACTAAATTAATGAAAATGAAACTGATAGATTATGAAGAATGTGAAATATGTGAAAATGAAATAGAAAGTATTACACATTTGTTTATTTCTTGTGAACAACTTGTAGAATTTCATCAACACATTCAAGAAAAAATTGAAATTTTGTTTGAGAACTGTAATTCAGATAAGATGACTTTGGTAGTATATGAAGAAATATTTATGTTTGGAATCACAAATACAATGAAAGGTGTAAATGTAATATTTCTAAATTTCATGTTATCAATTGCTAGATATTGTGTATTACGAAGGAGAAATTTAGTTAAAAATGGACAGAATAATATTGACTTAATTAGACTATTTTCATACACTTTAAAACATTATGTTGTATATTTGTATGAATACCTATGTAAATTAAAAGATATGAGAAAGGTGTTTGAAAAGAACTTTCTGTCAGATAATACTATCGTACAAGAAACAAATGGTGTAATTGTTTTTAATATGTAGCACATTAATTAATTTAGGAGTAAACTTCGAATTACATAAATAGCATTATAACTGTAATATAACTATGTATTAGAAATTGTTTTTAATGTAATGTATATGAATTATTTTTAATAAAGATAAAAAAAAAAAGCATGAGACTCTTAATCTCAGGGTCGTGGGTTCGAGCCCCACGTTGGGAGAATGTTTTTTTTTTTTTTTTTTTTTTTTATTATCTTTCAAATTTAATGATTAAAATCAGTCGTAGAAATGTTGACAGTAGCTTCAAATACTGCTTCGATACTTGCCGAAGATATGATATGGTTTTCTGATTAACAATAAATGATCACCTTCCAAATATACTTTTAAGTAAGAAAAGGTAAGAGACACAAAAAAAAATTTGTCCACAATGCCGTAACAGCGACACTGCACAGCTGTTTGCCGTGACCAGGATTCGAACCTGGGTTGTCGCGGCCACAACGCGAAGTACTAACCACTATACGATCACGGTTATGACTTGCGGACAACATAATTAGGAAAATTAAGACTTTTAAAAGTGGAATAAAGTTTAGCGCTTAAAATTCAATATTAGGATGTGGAAAACCAAATAATACTATCATCATTCATTTATTGTGTATAACCGTGACTATTTTCGCTTATCTGACCTTCATTCTTTTTAAGATAAGACTGCACATATATGATATAACTATATATAGATATACTACACGCTGTCAAAAGAAGAGATCTTTGATAGTTACTAATATATAGTGATCATGGCTTTCCCAATATACATGCACATCATTTTCGTTGAATAGTTTGACTGTCCATGTTTCGAGACAAAGAAAGGGGGGTGGCACTTTCTTAATCGTTTCATTATGATAGAGATTCGCGCGTACGCAGAACCTCCACACTAAAAATTTGCGTGCCCGAATCCCATCATTAGAGGGATCGCAAGTTTCAATCCGTCCGATGTGCAATGGACAGATCTCCACCGGGGGTGACGACTCTTTTTGATCAGTGTCAACCCTGCACCAGGTAAGTATGAAACAAAGTACAAGTTAGAATACCGTATATAAGACAAACTGTTATTTCGGACATGGTGCGCTACTGCCTCTATGTAGACCATCCACTTGCAAACAAACCAGATCATAGCAACGCAATAATTGTAACTAGCTTAAGTTTCACCACTTTGAATGTTTCCGAAATTCTGGTACTCGTAATTGTTCTTTACCTCGCCGGTTTATGACGTGACAGACAAACTGATATGTTCAACATAAACACTGATGACGTACGTAAAACGTATAATTCTTCTTTGACTTACATATTATATATCTTGTTTACAAAAGCCAGGTGGTTGAAAATAAAAGTTGCTTGAGTAAATGGTATTATGTATGAAACTGCCTACGTTTCTATCTGAAAGAAGTGTGAAGCCATTCCCGACCATTACGGGAACAGTAATTGACACAAATGACCTTTTTATTTTCTAAAAGACATACATACTCCCGGCTAGCTCAGTCGGTAGAGCATGAGACTCTTAATCTCAGGGTCGTGGGTTCGAGCCCCACGTTGGGAGAATGTTTTTTTTTTTTTTTTTTTTTTTATTATCTTTCAAATTTAATGATTAAAATCAGTCGTAGAAATGTTGACAGTAGCTTCAAATACTGCTTCGATACTTGCCGAAGATATGATATGGTTTTCTGATTAACAATAAATGATCACCTTCCAAATATACTTTTAAGTAAGAAAAGGTAAGAGACACAAAAAAAAAATTTGTCCACAATGCCGTAACAGCGACACTGCACAGCTGTTTGCCGTGACCAGGATTCGAACCTGGGTTGTCGCGGCCACAACGCGAAGTACTAACCACTATACGATCACGGCTATGACTTGCGGACAACATAATTAGGAAAATTAAGACTTTTAAAAGTGGAATAAAGTCTAGCGCTTAAAATTCAATATTAGGATGTGGAAAACCAAATAATACTATCATCATTCATTTATTGTGTATAACCGTGACTATTTTCGCTTATCTGACCTTCATTCTTTTTAAGATAAGACTGCACATATATGATATAACTATATATAGATATACTACACGCTGTCAAAAGAAGAGATCTTTGATAGTTACTAATATATAGTGATCATGGCTTTCCCAATATACATGCACATCATTTTCGTTGAATAGTTTGACTGTCCATGTTTCGAGACAAAGAAAGGGGGGTGGCACTTTCTTAATCGTTTCATTATGATAGAGATCCGCGCGTACGCAGAACCTCCACACTAAAAAATTGCGTGCCCGAATCCCATCATTAGAGGGATCGCAAGTTTCAATCCGTCCGATGTGCAATGGACAGATCTCCACCTGGGGTGACGACTCTTTTTGATCAGTGTCAACCCTGCACCAGGTAAGTATGAAACAAAGTACAAGTTAGAATACCGTATATAAGACAAACTGTTATTTCGGACATGGTGCGCTACTGCCTCTATGTAGACCATCCACTTGCAAACAAACCAGATCATAGCAACGCAATAATTGTAACTAGCTTAAGTTTCACCACTTTGAATGTTTCCGAAATTCTGGTACTCGTAATTGTTCTTTACCTCGCCGGTTTATGACGTGACAGACAAACTGATATGTTCAACATAAACACTGATGACGTACGTAAAACGTATAATTCTTCTTTGACTTACATATTATATATCTTGTTTACAAAAGCCAGGTGGTTGAAAATAAAAGTTGCTTGAGTAAATGGTATTATGTATGAAACTGCCTACGTTTCTATCTGAAAGAAGTGTGAAGCCATTCCCGACCATTACGGGAACAGTAATTGACACAAATGACCTTTTTATTTTCTAAAAGACATACATACTCACGGCTAGCTCAGTCGGTAGAGCATGAGACTCTTAATCTCAGGGTCGTGGGTTCGAGCCCCACGTTGGGAGAATGTTTTTTTTTTTTTTTTTTTTTTTTATTATCTTTCAAATTTAATGATTAAAATCAGTCGTAGAAATGTTGACAGTAGCTTCAAATATTGCTTCGATACTTGCCGAAGATATGATATGGTTTTCTGATTAACAATAAATGATCACCTTCCAAATATACTTTTAAGTAAGAAAAGGTAAGAGACACAAAAAAAAAATTTGTCCACAATGCCGTAACAGCGACACTGCACAGCTGTTTGCCGTGACCAGGATTCGAACCTGGGTTGTCGCGGCCACAACGCGAAGTACTAACCACTATACGATCACGGCTATGACTTGCGGACAACATAATTAGGAAAATTAAGACTTTTAAAAGTGGAATAAAGTTTAGCGCTTAAAATTCAATATTAGGATGTGGAAAACCAAATAATACTATCATCATTCATTTATTGTGTATAACCGTGACTATTTTCGCTTATCTGACCTTCATTCTTTTTAAGATAAGACTGCACATATATGATATAACTATATATAGATATACTACACGCTGTCAAAAGAAGAGATCTTTGATAGTTACTAATATATAGTGATCATGGCTTTCCCAATATACATGCACATCATTTTCGTTGAATAGTTTGACTGTCCATGTTTCGAGACAATGAAAGGGGGGGGGGGGCACTTTCTTAATCGTTTCATTATGATAGAGATCCGCGCGTACGCAGAACCTCCACACTAAAAAATTGCGTGCCCGAATCCCATCATTAGAGGGATCGCAAGTTTCAATCCGTCCGATGTGCAATGGACAGATCTCCACCTGGGGTGACGACTCTTTTTGATCAGTGTCAACCCTGCACCAGGTAAGTATGAAACAAAGTACAAGTTAGAATACCGTATATAAGACAAACTGTTATTTCGGACATGGTGCGCTACTGCCTCTATGTAGACCATCCACTTGCAAACAAACCAGATCATAGCAACGCAATAATTGTAACTAGCTTAAGTTTCACCACTTTGAATGTTTCCGAAATTCTGGTACTCGTAATTGTTCTTTACCTCGCCGGTTTATGACGTGACAGACAAACTGATATGTTCAACATAAACACTGATGACGTACGTAAAACGTATAATTCTTCTTTGACTTACATATTATATATCTTGTTTACAAAAGCCAGGTGGTTGAAAATAAAAGTTGCTTGAGTAAATGGTATTATGTATGAAACTGCCTACGTTTCTATCTGAAAGAAGTGTGAAGCCATTCCCGACCATTACGGGAACAGTAATTGACACAAATGACCTTTTTATTTTCTAAAAGACATACATACTCACGGCTAGCTCAGTCGGTAGAGCATGAGACTCTTAATCTCAGGGTCGTGGGTTCGAGCCCCACGTTGGGAGAATGTTTTTTTTTTTTTTTTTTTTTTTTATTATCTTTCAAATTTAATGATTAAAATCAGTCGTAGAAATGTTGACAGTAGCTTCAAATATTGCTTCGATACTTGCCGAAGATATGATATGGTTTTCTGATTAACAATAAATGATCACCTTCCAAATATACTTTTAAGTAAGAAAAGGTAAGAGACACAAAAAAAAAATTTGTCCACAATGCCGTAACAGCGACACTGCACAGCTGTTTGCCGTGACCAGGATTCGAACCTGGGTTGTCGCGGCCACAACGCGAAGTACTAACCACTATACGATCACGGCTATGACTTGCGGACAACATAATTAGGAAAATTAAGACTTTTAAAAGTGGAATAAAGTTTAGCGCTTAAAATTCAATATTAGGATGTGGAAAACCAAATAATACTATCATCATTCATTTATTGTGTATAACCGTGACTATTTTCGCTTATCTGACCTTCATTCTTTTTAAGATAAGACTGCACATATATGATATAACTATATATAGATATACTACACGCTGTCAAAAGAAGAGATCTTTGATAGTTACTAATATATAGTGATCATGGCTTTCCCAATATACATGCACATCATTTTCGTTGAATAGTTTGACTGTCCATGTTTCGAGACAATGAAAGGGGGGGGGGGGGGGCACTTTCTTAATCGTTTCATTATGATAGAGATCCGCGCGTACGCAGAACCTCCACACTAAAAAATTGCGTGCCCGAATCCCATCATTAGAGGGATCGCAAGTTTCAATCCGTCCGATGTGCAATGGACAGATCTCCACCTGGGGTGACGACTCTTTTTGATCAGTGTCAACCCTGCACCAGGTAAGTATGAAACAAAGTACAAGTTAGAATACCGTATATAAGACAAACTGTTATTTCGGACATGGTGCGCTACTGCCTCTATGTAGACCATCCACTTGCAAACAAACCAGATCATAGCAACGCAATAATTGTAACTAGCTTAAGTTTCACCACTTTGAATGTTTCCGAAATTCTGGTACTCGTAATTGTTCTTTACCTCGCCGGTTTATGACGTGACAGACAAACTGATATGTTCAACATAAACACTGATGACGTACGTAAAACGTATAATTCTTCTTTGACTTACATATTATATATCTTGTTTACAAAAGCCAGGTGGTTGAAAATAAAAGTTGCTTGAGTAAATGGTATTATGTATGAAACTGCCTACGTTTCTATCTGAAACAAGTGTGAAGCCATTCCCGACCATTACGGGAACAGTAATTGACACAAATGACCTTTTTATTTTCTAAAAGACATACATACTCCCGGCTAGCTCAGTCGGTAGAGCATGAGTGTTCCAAACATTTACAGAGAAATGCTGAAATCTTTTAATAATATCAGAGAACATGTTATTTTTCAACATAGTATTGAAAACATTTATGATCAACCATTATTTTATAACCCTAAAATATTACATTGTGGAAAGATTATAATATGGCATGATTTTATAAAAGCTGGTATAGTACAATTGAAAGATATATGTTATGAAGTCAAGACAGGTTTTTTACCAAACAAAGCAATTGTTGAAATGATATGTAATATAGATAGTGATTGTGATAGTAATGATATTGTAAAAAGAATAGATGTACTTAAGTCTGCAATACCAGAAGATTGGACTAAAACTATTCAAACTGAAATACACAACAGGAAAAACAATAGAACTGTAGATATCAATGTAAATAGAGATAGTAAGATATTAGATTTCAAATTATGTACAACAAAACAATTGTATGTGATGGTTGTAGAAAGGTTATATGAATTACCAATATGTTATGAGAAATGGAAAGAAATTTTTGATATAGAAGAAACTGAATTATATAGAATATGGACAATTGTTAATTTCCATTGGAAACCTTCTAAAATGATAGAAGTAGATTTTAAAATTGCACATCACAGTATATTTACCAATACTAAATTAATGAAAATGAAACTGATAGATTATGAAGAATGTGAAATATGTGAAAATGAAATAGAAAGTATTACACATTTGTTTATTTCTTGTGAACAACTTGTAGAATTTCATCAACACATTCAAGAAAAAATTGAAATTTTGTTTGAGAACTGTAATTCAGATAAGATGACTTTGGTAGTATATGAAGAAATATTTATGTTTGGAATCACAAATACAATGAAAGGTGTAAATGTAATATTTCTAAATTTCATGTTATCAATTGCTAGATATTGTGTATTACGAAGGAGAAATTTAGTTAAAAATGGACAGAATAATATTGACTTAATTAGACTATTTTCATACACTTTAAAACATTATGTTGTATATTTGTATGAATACCTATGTAAATTAAAAGATATGAGAAAGGTGTTTGAAAAGAACTTTCTGTCAGATAATACTATCGTACAAGAAACAAATGGTGTAATTGTTTTTAATATGTAGCACATTAATTAATTTAGGAGTAAACTTCGAATTACATAAATAGCATTATAACTGTAATATAACTATGTATTAGAAATTGTTTTTAATGTAATGTATATGAATTATTTTTAATAAAGATAAAAAAAAAAAGCATGAGACTCTTAATCTCAGGGTCGTGGGTTCGAGCCCCACGTTGGGAGAATGTTTTTTTTTTTTTTTTTTTTTTTTTATTATCTTTCAAATTTAATGATTAAAATCAGTCGTAGAAATGTTGACAGTAGCTTCAAATACTGCTTCGATACTTGCCGAAGATATGATATGGTTTTCTGATTGACAATAAATGATCACCTTCCAAATATACTTTTAAGTAAGAAAAGGTAAGAGACACAAAAAAAAATTTGTCCACAATGCCGTAACAGCGACACTGCACAGCTGTTTGCCGTGACCAGGATTCGAACCTGGGTTGTCGCGGCCACAACGCGAAGTACTAACCACTATACGATCACGGTTATGACTTGCGGACAACATAATTAGGAAAATTAAGACTTTTAAAAGTGGAATAAAGTTTAGCGCTTAAAATTCAATATTAGGATGTGGAAAACCAAATAATACTATCATCATTCATTTATTGTGTATAACCGTGACTATTTTCGCTTATCTGACCTTCATTCTTTTTAAGATAAGACTGCACATATATGATATAACTATATATAGATATACTACACGCTGTCAAAAGAAGAGATCTTTGATAGTTACTAATATATAGTGATCATGGCTTTCCCAATATACATGCACATCATTTTCGTTGAATAGTTTGACTGTCCATGTTTCGAGACAAAGAAAGGGGGGTGGCACTTTCTTAATCGTTTCATTATGATAGAGATTCGCGCGTACGCAGAACCTCCACACTAAAAATTTGCGTGCCCGAATCCCATCATTAGAGGGATCGCAAGTTTCAATCCGTCCGATGTGCAATGGACAGATCTCCACCGGGGGTGACGACTCTTTTTGATCAGTGTCAACCCTGCACCAGGTAAGTATGAAACAAAGTACAAGTTAGAATACCGTATATAAGACAAACTGTTATTTCGGACATGGTGCGCTACTGCCTCTATGTAGACCATCCACTTGCAAACAAACCAGATCATAGCAACGCAATAATTGTAACTAGCTTAAGTTTCACCACTTTGAATGTTTCCGAAATTCTGGTACTCGTAATTGTTCTTTACCTCGCCGGTTTATGACGTGACAGACAAACTGATATGTTCAACATAAACACTGATGACGTACGTAAAACGTATAATTCTTCTTTGACTTACATATTATATATCTTGTTTACAAAAGCCAGGTGGTTGAAAATAAAAGTTGCTTGAGTAAATGGTATTATGTATGAAACTGCCTACGTTTCTATCTGAAACAAGTGTGAAGCCATTCCCGACCATTACGGGAACAGTAATTGACACAAATGACCTTTTTATTTTCTAAAAGACATACATACTCCCGGCTAGCTCAGTCGGTAGAGCATGAGACTCTTAATCTCAGGGTCGTGGGTTCGAGCCCCACGTTGGGAGAATGTTTTTTTTTTTTTTTTTTTTTTTTATTATCTTTCAAATTTAATGATTAAAATCAGTCGTAGAAATGTTGACAGTAGCTTCAAATACTGCTTCGATACTTGCCGAAGATATGATATGGTTTTCTGATTAACAATAAATGATCACCTTCCAAATATACTTTTAAGTAAGAAAAGGTAAGAGACACAAAAAAAAAATTTGTCCACAATGCCGTAACAGCGACACTGCACAGCTGTTTGCCGTGACCAGGATTCGAACCTGGGTTGTCGCGGCCACAACGCGAAGTACTAACCACTATACGATCACGGCTATGACTTGCGGACAACATAATTAGGAAAATTAAGACTTTTAAAAGTGGAATAAAGTCTAGCGCTTAAAATTCAATATTAGGATGTGGAAAACCAAATAATACTATCATCATTCATTTATTGTGTATAACCGTGACTATTTTCGCTTATCTGACCTTCATTCTTTTTAAGATAAGACTGCACATATATGATATAACTATATATAGATATACTACACGCTGTCAAAAGAAGAGATCTTTGATAGTTACTAATATATAGTGATCATGGCTTTCCCAATATACATGCACATCATTTTCGTTGAATAGTTTGACTGTCCATGTTTCGAGACAAAGAAAGGGGGGTGGCACTTTCTTAATCGTTTCATTATGATAGAGATCCGCGCGTACGCAGAACCTCCACACTAAAAAATTGCGTGCCCGAATCCCATCATTAGAGGGATCGCAAGTTTCAATCCGTCCGATGTGCAATGGACAGATCTCCACCTGGGGTGACGACTCTTTTTGATCAGTGTCAACCCTGCACCAGGTAAGTATGAAACAAAGTACAAGTTAGAATACCGTATATAAGACAAACTGTTATTTCGGACATGGTGCGCTACTGCCTCTATGTAGACCATCCACTTGCAAACAAACCAGATCATAGCAACGCAATAATTGTAACTAGCTTAAGTTTCACCACTTTGAATGTTTCCGAAATTCTGGTACTCGTAATTGTTCTTTACCTCGCCGGTTTATGACGTGACAGACAAACTGATATGTTCAACATAAACACTGATGACGTACGTAAAACGTATAATTCTTCTTTGACTTACATATTATATATCTTGTTTACAAAAGCCAGGTGGTTGAAAATAAAAGTTGCTTGAGTAAATGGTATTATGTATGAAACTGCCTACGTTTCTATCTGAAAGAAGTGTGAAGCCATTCCCGACCATTACGGGAACAGTAATTGACACAAATGACCTTTTTATTTTCTAAAAGACATACATACTCACGGCTAGCTCAGTCGGTAGAGCATGAGACTCTTAATCTCAGGGTCGTGGGTTCGAGCCCCACGTTGGGAGAATGTTTTTTTTTTTTTTTTTTTTTTTTATTATCTTTCAAATTTAATGATTAAAATCAGTCGTAGAAATGTTGACAGTAGCTTCAAATATTGCTTCGATACTTGCCGAAGATATGATATGGTTTTCTGATTAACAATAAATGATCACCTTCCAAATATACTTTTAAGTAAGAAAAGGTAAGAGACACAAAAAAAAAATTTGTCCACAATGCCGTAACAGCGACACTGCACAGCTGTTTGCCGTGACCAGGATTCGAACCTGGGTTGTCGCGGCCACAACGCGAAGTACTAACCACTATACGATCACGGCTATGACTTGCGGACAACATAATTAGGAAAATTAAGACTTTTAAAAGTGGAATAAAGTTTAGCGCTTAAAATTCAATATTAGGATGTGGAAAACCAAATAATACTATCATCATTCATTTATTGTGTATAACCGTGACTATTTTCGCTTATCTGACCTTCATTCTTTTTAAGATAAGACTGCACATATATGATATAACTATATATAGATATACTACACGCTGTCAAAAGAAGAGATCTTTGATAGTTACTAATATATAGTGATCATGGCTTTCCCAATATACATGCACATCATTTTCGTTGAATAGTTTGACTGTCCATGTTTCGAGACAATGAAAGGGGGGGGGGGGGGGCACTTTCTTAATCGTTTCATTATGATAGAGATCCGCGCGTACGCAGAACCTCCACACTAAAAAATTGCGTGCCCGAATCCCATCATTAGAGGGATCGCAAGTTTCAATCCGTCCGATGTGCAATGGACAGATCTCCACCTGGGGTGACGACTCTTTTTGATCAGTGTCAACCCTGCACCAGGTAAGTATGAAACAAAGTACAAGTTAGAATACCGTATATAAGACAAACTGTTATTTCGGACATGGTGCGCTACTGCCTCTATGTAGACCATCCACTTGCAAACAAACCAGATCATAGCAACGCAATAATTGTAACTAGCTTAAGTTTCACCACTTTGAATGTTTCCGAAATTCTGGTACTCGTAATTGTTCTTTACCTCGCCGGTTTATGACGTGACAGACAAACTGATATGTTCAACATAAACACTGATGACGTACGTAAAACGTATAATTCTTCTTTGACTTACATATTATATATCTTGTTTACAAAAGCCAGGTGGTTGAAAATAAAAGTTGCTTGAGTAAATGGTATTATGTATGAAACTGCCTACGTTTCTATCTGAAAGAAGTGTGAAGCCATTCCCGACCATTACGGGAACAGTAATTGACACAAATGACCTTTTTATTTTCTAAAAGACATACATACTCACGGCTAGCTCAGTCGGTAGAGCATGAGACTCTTAATCTCAGGGTCGTGGGTTCGAGCCCCACGTTGGGAGAATGTTTTTTTTTTTTTTTTTTTTTTTTATTATCTTTCAAATTTAATGATTAAAATCAGTCGTAGAAATGTTGACAGTAGCTTCAAATATTGCTTCGATACTTGCCGAAGATATGATATGGTTTTCTGATTAACAATAAATGATCACCTTCCAAATATACTTTTAAGTAAGAAAAGGTAAGAGACACAAAAAAAAAATTTGTCCACAATGCCGTAACAGCGACACTGCACAGCTGTTTGCCGTGACCAGGATTCGAACCTGGGTTGTCGCGGCCACAACGCGAAGTACTAACCACTATACGATCACGGCTATGACTTGCGGACAACATAATTAGGAAAATTAAGACTTTTAAAAGTGGAATAAAGTTTAGCGCTTAAAATTCAATATTAGGATGTGGAAAACCAAATAATACTATCATCATTCATTTATTGTGTATAACCGTGACTATTTTCGCTTATCTGACCTTCATTCTTTTTAAGATAAGACTGCACATATATGATATAACTATATATAGATATACTACACGCTGTCAAAAGAAGAGATCTTTGATAGTTACTAATATATAGTGATCATGGCTTTCCCAATATACATGCACATCATTTTCGTTGAATAGTTTGACTGTCCATGTTTCGAGACAATGAAAGGGGGGGGGGGGGCACTTTCTTAATCGTTTCATTATGATAGAGATCCGCGCGTACGCAGAACCTCCACACTAAAAAATTGCGTGCCCGAATCCCATCATTAGAGGGATCGCAAGTTTCAATCCGTCCGATGTGCAATGGACAGATCTCCACCTGGGGTGACGACTCTTTTTGATCAGTGTCAACCCTGCACCAGGTAAGTATGAAACAAAGTACAAGTTAGAATACCGTATATAAGACAAACTGTTATTTCGGACATGGTGCGCTACTGCCTCTATGTAGACCATCCACTTGCAAACAAACCAGATCATAGCAACGCAATAATTGTAACTAGCTTAAGTTTCACCACTTTGAATGTTTCCGAAATTCTGGTACTCGTAATTGTTCTTTACCTCGCCGGTTTATGACGTGACAGACAAACTGATATGTTCAACATAAACACTGATGACGTACGTAAAACGTATAATTCTTCTTTGACTTACATATTATATATCTTGTTTACAAAAGCCAGGTGGTTGAAAATAAAAGTTGCTTGAGTAAATGGTATTATGTATGAAACTGCCTACGTTTCTATCTGAAACAAGTGTGAAGCCATTCCCGACCATTACGGGAACAGTAATTGACACAAATGACCTTTTTATTTTCTAAAAGACATACATACTCCCGGCTAGATCAGTCGGTAGAGCATGAGACTCTTAATCTCAGGGTCGTGGGTTCGAGCCCCACGTTGGGAGAATGTTTTTTTTTTTTTTTTTTTTTTTATTATCTTTCAAATTTAATGATTAAAATCAGTCGTAGAAATGTTGACAGTAGCTTCAAATACTGCTTCGATACTTGCCGAAGATATGATATGGTTTTCTGATTAACAATAAATGATCACCTTCCAAATATACTTTTAAGTAAGAAAAGGTAAGAGACACAAAAAAAAAATTTGTCCACAATGCCGTAACAGCGACACTGCACAGCTGTTTGCCGTGACCAGGATTCGAACCTGGGTTGTCGCGGCCACAACGCGAAGTACTAACCACTATACGATCACGGCTATGACTTGCGGACAACATAATTAGGAAAATTAAGACTTTTAAAAGTGGAATAAAGTTTAGCGCTTAAAATTCAATATTAGGATGTGGAAAACCAAATAATACTATCATCATTCATTTATTGTGTATAACCGTGACTATTTTCGCTTATCTGACCTTCATTCTTTTTAAGATAAGACTGCACATATATGATATAACTATATATAGATATACTACACGCTGTCAAAAGAAGAGATATTTGATAGTTACTAATATATAGTGATCATGGCTTTCCCAATATACATGCACATCATTTTCGTTGAATAGTTTGACTGTCCATGTTTCGAGACAATGAAAGGGGGGGGGGGGCACTTTCTTAATCGTTTCATTATGATAGAGATCCGCGCGTACGCAGAACCTCCACACTAAAAAATTGCGTGCCCGAATCCCATCATTAGAGGGATCGCAAGTTTCAATCCGTCCGATGTGCAATGGACAGATCTCCACCTGGGGTGACGACTCTTTTTGATCAGTGTCAACCCTGCACCAGGTAAGTATGAAACAAAGTACAAGTTAGAATACCGTATATAAGACAAACTGTTATTTCGGACATGGTGCGCTACTGCCTCTATGTAGACCATCCACTTGCAAACAAACCAGATCATAGCAACGCAATAATTGTAACTAGCTTAAGTTTCACCACTTTGAATGTTTCCGAAATTCTGGTACTCGTAATTGTTCTTTACCTCGCCGGTTTATGACGTGACAGACAAACTGATATGTTCAACATAAACACTGATGACGTACGTAAAACGTATAATTCTTCTTTGACTTACATATTATATATCTTGTTTACAAAAGCCAGGTGGTTGAAAATAAAAGTTGCTTGAGTAAATGGTATTATGTATGAAACTGCCTACGTTTCTATCTGAAACAAGTGTGAAGCCATTCCCGACCATTACGGGAACAGTAATTGACACAAATGACCTTTTTATTTTCTAAAAGACATACATACTCCCGGCTAGCTCAGTCGGTAGAGCATGAGACTCTTAATCTCAGGGTCGTGGGTTCGAGCCCCACGTTGGGAGAATGTTTTTTTTTTTTTTTTTTTTTATTATCTTTCAAATTTAATGATTAAAATCAGTCGTAGAAATGTTGACAGTAGCTTCAAATATTGCTTCGATACTTGCCGAAGATATGATATGGTTTTCTGATTAACAATAAATGATCACCTTCCAAATATACTTTTAAGTAAGAAAAGGTAAGAGACACAAAAAAAAAATTTGTCCACAATGCCGTAACAGCGACACTGCACAGCTGTTTGCCGTGACCAGGATTCGAACCTGGGTTGTCGCGGCCACAACGCGAAGTACTAACCACTATACGATCACGGCTATGACTTGCGGACAACATAATTAGGAAAATTAAGACTTTTAAAAGTGGAATAAAGTTTAGCGCTTAAAATTCAATATTAGGATGTGGAAAACCAAATAATACTATCATCATTCATTTATTGTGTATAACCGTGACTATTTTCGCTTATCTGACCTTCATTCTTTTTAAGATAAGACTGCACATATATGATATAACTATATATAGATATACTACACGCTGTCAAAAGAAGAGATCTTTGATAGTTACTAATATATAGTGATCATGGCTTTCCCAATATACATGCACATCATTTTCGTTGAATAGTTTGACTGTCCATGTTTCGAGACAAAGAAAGGGGGGTGGCACTTTCTTAATCGTTTCATTATGATAGAGATCCGCGCGTACGCAGAACCTCCACACTAAAAAATTGCGTGCCCGAATCCCATCATTAGAGGGATCGCAAGTTTCAATCCGTCCGATGTGCAATGGACAGATCTCCACCTGGGGTGACGACTCTTTTTGATCAGTGTCAACCCTGCACCAGGTAAGTATGAAACAAAGTACAAGTTAGAATACCGTATATAAGACAAACTGTTATTTCGGACATGGTGCGCTACTGCCTCTATGTAGACCATCCACTTGCAAACAAACCAGATCATAGCAACGCAATAATTGTAACTAGCTTAAGTTTCACCACTTTGAATGTTTCCGAAATTCTGGTACTCGTAATTGTTCTTTACCTCGCCGGTTTATGACGTGACAGACAAACTGATATGTTCAACATAAACACTGATGACGTACGTAAAACGTATAATTCTTCTTTGACTTACATATTATATATCTTGTTTACAAAAGCCAGGTGGTTGAAAATAAAAGTTGCTTGAGTAAATGGTATTATGTATGAAACTGCTTACGTTTCTATCTGAAAGAAGTGTGAAGCCATTCCCGACCATTACGGGAACAGTAATTGACACAAATCACCTTTTTATTTTCTAAAAGACATACATACTCCCGGCTAGCTCAGTCGGTAGAGCATGAGACTCTTAATCTCAGGGTCGTGGGTTCGAGCCCCACGTTGGGAGAATGTTTTTTTTTTTTTTTTTTTTTTATTATCTTTCAAATTTAATGATTAAAATCAGTCGTAGAAATGTTGACAGTAGCTTCAAATATTGCTTCGATACTTGCCGAAGATATGATATGGTTTTCTGATTAACAATAAATGATCACCTTCCAAATATACTTTTAAGTAAGAAAAGGTAAGAGACACAAAAAAAAAAATTGTCCACAATGCCGTAACAGCGACACTGCACAGCTGTTTGCCGTGACCAGGATTCGAACCTGGGTTGTCGCGGCCACAACGCGAAGTACTAACCACTATACGATCACGGCTATGACTTGCGGACAACATAATTAGGAAAATTAAGACTTTTAAAAGTGGCACTTTCTTAATCGTTTCATTATGATAGAGATCCGCGCGTACGCAGAACCTCCACACTAAAAAATTGCGTGCCCGAATCCCATCATTAGAGGGATCGCAAGTTTCAATCCGTCCGATGTGCAATGGACAGATCTCCACCTGGGGTGACGACTCTTTTTGATCAGTGTCAACCCTGCACCAGGTAAGTATGAAACAAAGTACAAGTTAGAATACCGTATATAAGACAAACTGTTATTTCGGACATGGTGCGCTACTGCCTCTATGTAGACCATCCACTTGCAAACAAACCAGATCATAGGAACGCAATAATTGTAACTAGCTTAAGTTTCACCACTTTGAATGTTTCCGAAATTCTGGTACTCGTAATTGTTCTTTACCTCGCCGGTTTATGACGTGACAGACAAACTGATATGTTCAACATAAACACTGATGACGTACGTAAAACGTATAATTCTTCTTTGACTTACATATTATATATCTTGTTTACAAAAGCCAGGTGGTTGAAAATAAAAGTTGCTTGAGTAAATGGTATTATGTATGAAACTGCCTACGTTTCTATCTGAAACAAGTGTGAAGCCATTCCCGACCATTACGGGAACAGTAATTGACACAAATCACCTTTTTATTTTCTAAAAGACATACATACTCCCGGCTAGCTCAGTCGGTAGAGCATGAGACTCTTAATCTCAGGGTCGTGGGTTCGAGCCCCACGTTGGGAGAATGTTTTTTTTTTTTTTTTTTTTATTATCTTTCAAATTTAATGATTAAAATCAGTCGTAGAAATGTTGACAGTAGCTTCAAATACTGCTTCGATACTTGCCGAAGATATGATATGGTTTTCTGATTAACAATAAATGATCACCTTCCAAATATACTTTTAAGTAAGAAAAGGTAAGAGACACAAAAAAATTTTTTTTCCACAATGCCGTAACAGCGACACTGCCCAGCTGTTTGCCGTGACCAGGATTCGAACCTGGGTTGTCGCGGCCACAACGCGAAGTACTAACCACTATACGATCACGGCTATGACTTGCGGACAACATAATTAGGAAAATTAAGACTTTTAAAAGTGGAATAAAGTCTAGCGCTTAAAATTCAATATTAGGATGTGGAAAACCAAATAATACTATCATCATTCATTTATTGTGTATAACCGTGACTATTTTCGCTTATCTGACCTTCATTCTTTTTAAGATAAGACTGCACATATATGATATAACTATATATAGATATACTACACGCTGTCAAAAGAAGAGATCTTTGATAGTTACTAATATATAGTGATCATGGCTTTCCCAATATACATGCACATCATTTTCGTTGAATAGTTTGACTGTCCATGTTTCGAGACAAAAAAAGGGGGGTGGCACTTTCTTAATCGTTTCATTATGATAGAGATCCGCGCGTACGCAGAACCTCCACACTAAAAAATTGCGTGCCCGAATCCCATCATTAGAGGGATCAAAGTTTCAATCCGTCCGATGTGCAATGGACAGATCTCCACCTGGGGTGACGACTCTTTTTGATCAGTGTCAACCCTGCACCAGGTAAGTATGAAACAAAGTACAAGTTAGAATACCGTATATAAGACAAACTGTTATTTCGGACATGGTGCGCTACTGCCTCTATGTAGACCATCCACTTGCAAACAAACCAGATCATAGCAACGCAATAATTGTAACTAGCTTAAGTTTCACCACTTTGAATGTTTCCGAAATTCTGGTACTCGTAATTGTTCTTTACCTCGCCGGTTTATGACGTGACAGACAAACTGATATGTTCAACATAAACACTGATGACGTACGTAAAACGTATAATTCTTCTTTGACTTACATATTATATATCTTGTTTACAAAAGCCAGGTGGTTGAAAATAAAAGTTGCTTGAGTAAATGGTATTATGTATGAAACTGCCTACGTTTCTATCTGAAACAAGTGTGAAGCCATCCCCGACCATTACGGGAACAGTAATTGACACAAATGACCTTTTTATTTTCTAAAAGACATACATACTCCCGGCTAGCTCAGTCGGTAGAGCATGAGACTCTTAATCTCAGGGTCGTGGGTTCGAGCCCCACGTTGGGAGAATGTTTTTTTTTTTTTTTTTTTTATTATCTTTCAAATTTAATGATTAAAATCAGTCGTAGAAATGTTGACAGTAGCTTCAAATACTGCTTCGATACTTGCCGAAGATATGATATGGTTTTCTGATTAACAATAAATGATCACCTTCCAAATATACTTTTAAGTAAGAAAAGGTAAGAGACACAAAAAAAAAAATTGTCCACAATGCCGTAATAGCGACACTGCACAGCGGTTTGCCGTGACCAGGATTCGAACCTGGGTTGTCGCGGCCACAACGCGAAGTACTAACCACTATACGATCACGGCTATGACTTGCGGACAACATAATTAGGAAAATTAAGACTTTTAAAAGTGGAATAAAGTTTAGCGCTTAAAATTCAATATTAGGATGTGGAAAACCAAATAATACTATCATCATTCATTTATTGTGTATAACCGTGACTATTTTCGCTTATCTGACCTTCATTCTTTTTAAGATAAGACTGCACATATATGATATAACTATATATAGATATACTACACGCTGTCAAAAGAAGAGATCTTTGATAGTTACTAATATATAGTGATCATGGCTTTCCCAATATACATGCACATCATTTTCGTTGAATAGTTTGACTGTCCATGTTTCGAGACAAAGAAAGGGGGGTGGCACTTTCTTAATCGTTTCATTATGATAGAGATTCGCGCGTACGCAGAACCTCCACACTAAAAAATTGCGTGCCCGAATCCCATCATTAGAGGGATCGAAAGTTTCAATCCGTCCGATGTGCAATGGACAGATCTCCACCTGGGGTGACGACTCTTTTTGATCAGTGTCAACCCTGCACCAGGTAAGTATGAAACAAAGTACAAGTTAGAATACCGTATATAAGACAAACTGTTATTTCGGACATGGTGCGCTACTGCCTCTATGTAGACCATCCACTTGCAAACAAACCAGATCATAGCAACGCAATAATTGTAACTAGCTTAAGTTTCACCACTTTGAATGTTTCCGAAATTCTGGTACTCGTAATTGTTCTTTACCTCGCCGGTTTATGACGTGACAGACAAACTGATATGTTCAACATAAACACTGATGACGTACGTAAAACGTATAATTCTTCTTTGACTTACATATTATATATCTTGTTTACAAAAGCCAGGTGGTTGAAAATAAAAGTTGCTTGAGTAAATGGTATTATGTATGAAACTGCCTACGTTTCTATCTGAAACAAGTGTGAAGCCATTCCCGACCATTACGGGAACAGTAATTGACACAAATGACCTTTTTATTTTCTAAAAGACATACATACTCCCGGCTAGCTCAGTCGGTAGAGCATGAGACTCTTAATCTCAGGGTAGTGGGTTCGAACCCAACGTTGGGAGAATGTTTTTTTTTTTTTTTTTTTTATTATCTTTCAAATTTAATGATTAAAATCAGTCGTAGAAATGTTGACAGTAGCTTCAAATACTGCTTCGATACTTGCCGAAGATATGATATGGTTTTCTGATTAACAATAAATGATCACCTTCCAAATATACTTTTAAGTAAGAAAAGGTAAGAGACACAAAAAAAAAATTTGTCCACAATGCCGTAACAGCGACACTGCCCAGCTGTTTGCCGTGACCAGGATTCGAACCTGGGTTGTCGCGGCCACAACGCGAAGTACTAACCACTATACGATCACGGCTATGACTTGCGGACAACATAATTAGGAAAATTAAGACTTTTAAAAGTGGAATAAAGTCTAGCGCTTAAAATTCAATATTAGGATGTGGAAAACCAAATAATACTATCATCATTCATTTATTGTGTATAACCGTGACTATTTTCGCTTATCTGACCTTCATTCTTTTTAAGATAAGACTGCACATATATGATATAACTATATATAGATATACTACACGCTGTCAAAAGAAGAGATCTTTGATAGTTACTAATATATAGTGATCATGGCTTTCCCAATATACATGCACATCATTTTCGTTGAATAGTTTGACTGTCCATGTTTCGAGACAAAAAAAGGGGGGTGGCACTTTCTTAATCGTTTCATTATGATAGAGATCCGCGCGTACGCAGAACCTCCACACTAAAAAATTGCGTGCCCGAATCCCATCATTAGAGGGATCAAAGTTTCAATCCGTCCGATGTGCAATGGACAGATCTCCACCTGGGGTGACGACTCTTTTTGATCAGTGTCAACCCTGCACCAGGTAAGTATGAAACAAAGTACAAGTTAGAATACCGTATATAAGACAAACTGTTATTTCGGACATGGTGCGCTACTGCCTCTATGTAGACCATCCACTTGCAAACAAACCAGATCATAGCAACGCAATAATTGTAACTAGCTTAAGTTTCACCACTTTGAATGTTTCCGAAATTCTGGTACTCGTAATTGTTCTTTACCTCGCCGGTTTATGACGTGACAGACAAACTGATATGTTCAACATAAACACTGATGACGTACGTAAAACGTATAATTCTTCTTTGACTTACATATTATATATCTTGTTTACAAAAGCCAGGTGGTTGAAAATAAAAGTTGCTTGAGTAAATGGTATTATGTATGAAACTGCCTACGTTTCTATCTGAAACAAGTGTGAAGCCATCCCCGACCATTACGGGAACAGTAATTGACACAAATGACCTTTTTATTTTCTAAAAGACATACATACTCCCGGCTAGCTCAGTCGGTAGAGCATGAGACTCTTAATCTCAGGGTCGTGGGTTCGAGCCCCACGTTGGGAGAATGTTTTTTTTTTTTTTTTTTTTTATTATCTTTCAAATTTAATGATTAAAATCAGTCGTAGAAATGTTGACAGTAGCTTCAAATACTGCTTCGATACTTGCCGAAGATATGATATGGTTTTCTGATTAACAATAAATGATCACCTTCCAAATATACTTTTAAGTAAGAAAAGGTAAGAGACACAAAAAAAAAAATTGTCCACAATGCCGTAATAGCGACACTGCACAGCTGTTTGCCGTGACCAGGATTCGAACCTGGGTTGTCGCGGCCACAACGCGAGGTACTAACCACTATACGATCACGGCTATGACTTGCGGACAACATAATTAGGAAAATTAAGACTTTTAAAAGTGGAATAAAGTTTAGCGCTTAAAATTCAATATTAGGATGTGGAAAACCAAATAATACTATCATCATTCATTTATTGTGTATAACCGTGACTATTTTCGCTTATCTGACCTTCATTCTTTTTAAGATAAGACTGCACATATATGATATAACTATATATAGATATACTACACGCTGTCAAAAGAAGAGATCTTTGATAGTTACTAATATATAGTGATCATGGCTTTCCCAATATACATGCACATCATTTTCGTTGAATAGTTTGACTGTCCATGTTTCGAGACAAAGAAAGGGGGGTGGCACTTTCTTAATCGTTTCATTATGATAGAGATTCGCGCGTACGCAGAACCTCCACACTAAAAAATTGCGTGCCCGAATCCCATCATTAGAGGGATCGAAAGTTTCAATCCGTCCGATGTGCAATGGACAGATCTCCACCTGGGGTGACGACTCTTTTTGATCAGTGTCAACCCTGCACCAGGTAAGTATGAAACAAAGTACAAGTTAGAATACCGTATATAAGACAAACTGTTATTTCGGACATGGTGCGCTACTGCCTCTATGTAGACCATCCACTTGCAAACAAACCAGATCATAGCAACGCAATAATTGTAACTAGCTTAAGTTTCACCACTTTGAATGTTTCCGAAATTCTGGTACTCGTAATTGTTCTTTACCTCGCCGGTTTATGACGTGACAGACAAACTGATATGTTCAACATAAACACTGATGACGTACGTAAAACGTATAATTCTTCTTTGACTTACATATTATATATCTTGTTTACAAAAGCCAGGTGGTTGAAAATAAAAGTTGCTTGAGTAAATGGTATTATGTATGAAACTGCCTACGTTTCTATCTGAAACAAGTGTGAAGCCATTCCCGACCATTACGGGAACAGTAATTGACACAAATGACCTTTTTATTTTCTAAAAGACATACATACTCCCGGCTAGCTCAGTCGGTAGAGCATGAGACTCTTAATCTCAGGGTCGTGGGTTCGAACCCAACGTTGGGAGAATGTTTTTTTTTTTTTTTTTTTTATTATCTTTCAAATTTAATGATTAAAATCAGTCGTAGAAATGTTGACAGTAGCTTCAAATACTGCTTCGATACTTGCCGAAGATATGATATGGTTTTCTGATTAACAATAAATGATCACCTTCCAAATATACTTTTAAGTAAGAAAAGGTAAGAGACACAAAAAAAAATTTGTCCACAATGCCGTAACAGCGACACTGCACAGCTGTTTGCCGTGACCAGGATTCGAACCTGGGTTGTCGCGGCCACAACGCGAAGTACTAACCACTATACGATCACGGCTATGACTTGCGGACAACATATTGAGGAAAATTAAGACTTTTAAAAGTGGGATAAAGTCTAGCGCTTAAAATTCAATATTAGGATGTGGAAAACCAAATAATACTATCATCATTCATTTATTGTGTATAACCGTGACTATTTTCGCTTATCTGACCTTCATTCTTTTTAAGATACGACTGCACATATATGATATAACTATATATAGATATACTACACGCTGTCAAAAGAAGAGATCTTTGATAGTTACTAATATATAGCGATCATGGCTTTCCCAATATACATGCACATCATTTTCGTTGAATAGTTTGACTGTCCATGTTTCGAGACAAAGAAAGGGGGTGGCACTTTCTTAATCGTTTCATTATGATAGAGATCCGCGCGTACGCAGAACCTCCACACTAAAAAATTGCGTGCCCGAATCCCATCATTAGAGGGATCGAAAGTTTCAATCCGTCCGATGTGCAATGGACAGATCTCCACCTGGGGTGACGACTCTTTTTGATCAGTGTCAACCCTGCACCAGGTAAGTATGAAACAAAGTACAAGTTAGAATACCGTATATAAGACAAACTGTTATTTCGGACATGGTGCGCTACTGCCTCTATGTAGACCATCCACTTGCAAACAAACCAGATCATAGCAACGCAATAATTGTAACTAGCTTAAGTTTCACCACTTTGAATGTTTCCGAAATTCTGGTACTCGTAATTGTTCTTTACCTCGCCGGTTTATGACGTGACAGACAAACTGATATGTTCAACATAAACACTGATGACGTACGTAAAACGTATAATTCTTCTTTGACTTACATATTATATATCTTGTTTACAAAAGCCAGGTGGTTGAAAATAAAAGTTGCTTGAGTAAATGGTATTATGTATGAAACTGCCTACGTTTCTATCTGAAACAAGTGTGAAGCCATTCCCGACCATTACGGGAACAGTAATTGACACAAATGACCTTTTTATTTTCTAAAAGACATACATACTCCCGGCTAGCTCAGTCGGTAGAGCATGAGACTCTTAATCTCAGGGTCGTGGGTTCGAGCCCAACGTTGGGAGAATGTTTTTTTTTTTTTTTTTTTTATTATCTTTCAAATTTAATGATTAAAATCAGTCGTAGAAATGGGAAAATAAATAAGATTAAAGCTTTGCTTAATATGTGGCTGCAGAGAAAATTGACAATACAGGGTAGAGTAAATGTCATTTCATCATTATTTATGTCTAGATTGTGGTATACGTTATTTGTCACATCTATGCCTGACTGGGCGATAACAGAAATTAAGAACATTTGTGTTAACTTTATATGGAATAACGGAGCACATCTTGTAAAATACAATACCATTATATGTGAAAAAAGTAAAGGTGGTTTACAATTGCCAGACATAAAATCAAAATTAATTGCTTTCAGGTTGAAATTTTTAGCTAGATTTTTAAATGATGAGTATCATGTTTTATGGAAAGACATTTTTAGATATTTTATTCATAATATATTGAATATGAAATTGAGAGAAGAAATTGTATATATGTCATTAGAGAATAAATATTTGTATTGTATTCCAGTAGTGTATAGAGAAATGTTGCAATCGTTGAGTGCTATTAAAGAATCTATATCTTTTAATTACAATGTTATAGATATATACCATCAACCATTATTTTGTAATTCTGAAATATTGATATCTGGAAAAACAATTTTATGGAATGACTTTATAACAGCTGGCATAACTCAGTTAAAAGACATATGTTATGAAGTAAAAACTGGTTTCTTGCCAGACCATGCAATTGTAGAAATGGTTACAAATGTAAGCGAAGACATTAGTCAGGACAATATTGTAAAACGTTATAATGTATTAAAGTGTGCTTTGCCAGAAAAATGGACTCAAACTATACAGACTGAAATATATACTAGAACTAAGAAAATTGTAATTGACATTAATGTAAACATGAACAGTAAATTAGTAGACTTTAAAATGTGTACATCAAAGCAGTTGTATTGGCTTGTAATAGAAAAAATGTGTCAGCTTCCAAAATCTATAGAAAAATGGATAGATATATTTCAAACAGATGAAAGTATAATATGTAGTATGTGGAAAGGGGTTAATATGTACTGGAAGCCATCAATTATGATTGAGCTTGATTTCAAAATAGTTCATTATTGTATATTCACAAATGAACGGTTGTTAAAAATGAAATTAATTGATAATGATTTGTGTGATATATGTAATAATGAAATAGAAGATACCATGCACTTATTTGTCAAATGCACTGAACTTTATGATTTTCATAAGTATGTTAGCAAACAAGTAGAAGAACTTTTTGAAAATTGTGATTCTGATCAAATGAATTATATAGTGTATGAAGAAATATTCATCCTTGGACTTAATAGGACAATCAAAGGTGTAAATGTGAATTTTATTAATTTTATGTTATCAGTTGCAAGATATTGCGTGTTCAGAAGGAGAAACCTTGTGAAAAACAATATGAACAGTATTGACATTATCAGACTTTTTAAATATACGTTGAAACATTATGTAGTGTATTTCTATGAATATTTATGCCAAATGAGGAAAATGAGAAGCATTTTTGACAGACATTTTCTCCAAAATAATACAATTGTACAAGAAACAAACAATGTAATTCTATTCAATCTGTGATATGTTCTTATTATTCATGAAATGCTGAATCTGTGATATAATGTATACTATTCTATAATATGTGATGAAAGATTTTAATAAAGATAAAAAAAAAAAAAAAAAAAAAAAAAAAAAAAAAAAAAAAAGAGCATGAGACTCTTAATCTCAGGGTCGTGGGTTCGAGCCCCACGTTGGGAGAATGTTTTTTTCTTTTTTTTTTTTTATTATCTTTCAAATTTAATGATTAAAATCAGTCGTAGAAATGTTGACAGTAGCTTCAAATACTGCTTCGATACTTGCCGAAGATATGATATGGTTTTCTGATTAACAATAAATGATCACCTTCCAAATATACTTTTAAGTAAGAAAAGGTAAGAGACACAAAAAAAAAATTTGTCCACAATGCCGTAACAGCGACACTGCACAGCTGTTTGCCGTGACCAGGATTCGAACCTGGGTTGTCGCGGCCACAACGCGAAGTACTAACCACTATACGATCACGGCTATGACTTGCGGACAACATAATTAGGAAAATTAAGACTTTTAAAAGTGGAATAAAGTCTAGCGCTTAAAATTCAATATTAGGATGTGGAAAACCAAATAATACTATCATCATTCATTTATTGTGTATAACCGTGACTATTTTCGCTTATCTGACCTTCATTCTTTTTAAGATAAGACTGCACATATATATAGATATACTACACGCTGTCAAAAGAAGAGATCTTTGATAGTTACTAATATATAGTGATCATGGCTTTCCCAATATACATGCACATCATTTTCGTTGAATAGTTTGACTGTCCATGTTTCGAGACAAAGAAAGGGGGTGGCACTTTCTTAATCGTTTCATTATGATAGAGATCCGCGCGTACGCAGAACCTCCACACTAAAAAATTGCGTGCCCGAATCCCATCATTAGAGGGATCGAAAGTTTCAATCCGTCCGATGTGCAATGGACAGATCTCCACCTGGGGTGACGACTCTCTTTGATCAGTGTCAACCCTGCACCAGGTAAGTATGAAACAAAGTACAAGTTAGAATACCGTATATAAGACAAACTGTTATTTCGGACATGGTGCGCTACTGCCTCTATGTAGACCATCCACTTGCAAACAAACCAGATCATAGCAACGCAATAATTGTAACTAGCTTAAGTTTCACCACTTTGAATGTTTCCGAAATTCTGGTACTCGTAATTGTTCTTTACCTCGCCGGTTTATGACGTGACAGACAAACTGATATGTTCAACATAAACACTGATGACGTACGTAAAACGTATAATTCTTCTTTGACTTACATATTATATATCTTGTTTACAAAAGCCAGGTGGTTGAAAATAAAAGTTGCTTGAGTAAATGGTATTATGTATGAAACTGCCTACGTTTCTATCTGAAACAAGTGTGAAGCCATTCCCGACCATTACGGGAACAGTAATTGACACAAATGACCTTTTTATTTTCTAAAAGACATACATACTCCCGGCTAGCTCAGTCGGTAGAGCATGAGACTCTTAATCTCAGGGTCGTGGGTTCGAGCCCCACGTTGGGAGAATGTTTTTTTTTTTTTTTTTTTTTTTTTATTATCTTTCAAATTTAATGATTAAAATCAGTCGTAGAAATGTTGACAGTAGCTTCAAATACTGCTTCGATACTTGCCGAAGATATGATATGGTTTTCTGATTAACAATAAATGATCACCTTCCAAATATACTTTTAAGTAAGAAAAGGTAAGAGACACAAAAAAAAATTTGTCCACAATGCCGTAACAGCGACACTGCACAGCTGTTTGCCGTGACCAGGATTCGAACCTGGGTTGTCGCGGCCACAACGCGAAGTACTAACCACTATACGATCACGGTTATGACTTGCGGACAACATAATTAGGAAAATTAAGACTTTTAAAAGTGGAATAAAGTTTAGCGCTTAAAATTCAATATTAGGATGTGGAAAACCAAATAATACTATCATCATTCATTTATTGTGTATAACCGTGACTATTTTCGCTTATCTGACCTTCATTCTTTTTAAGATAAGACTGCACATATATGATATAACTATATATAGATATACTACACGCTGTCAAAAGAAGAGATCTTTGATAGTTACTAATATATAGTGATCATGGCTTTCCCAATATACATGCACATCATTTTCGTTGAATAGTTTGACTGTCCATGTTTCGAGACAAAGAAAGGGGGGTGGCACTTTCTTAATCGTTTCATTATGATAGAGATTCGCGCGTACGCAGAACCTCCACACTAAAAATTTGCGTGCCCGAATCCCATCATTAGAGGGATCGCAAGTTTCAATCCGTCCGATGTGCAATGGACAGATCTCCACCTGGGGTGACGACTCTTTTTGATCAGTGTCAACCCTGCACCAGGTAAGTATGAAACAAAGTACAAGTTAGAATACCGTATATAAGACAAACTGTTATTTCGGACATGGTGCGCTACTGCCTCTATGTAAACCATCCACTTGCAAACAAACCAGATCATAGCAACGCAATAATTGTAACTAGCTTAAGTTTCACCACTTTGAATGTTTCCGAAATTCTGGTACTCGTAATTGTTCTTTACCTCGCCGGTTTATGACGTGACAGACAAACTGATATGTTCAACATAAACACTGATGACGTACGTAAAACGTATAATTCTTCTTTGACTTACATATTATATATCTTGTTTACAAAAGCCAGGTGGTTGAAAATAAAAGTTGCTTGAGTAAATGGTATTATGTATGAAACTGCCTACGTTTCTATCTGAAACAAGTGTGAAGCCATTCCCGACCATTACGGGAACAGTAATTGACACAAATGACCTTTTTATTTTCTAAAAGACATACATACTCCCGGCTAGCTCAGTCGGTAGAGCATGAGACTCTTAATCTCAGGGTCGTGGGTTCGAGCCCAACGTTGGGAGAATGTTTTTTTTTTTTTTTTTTTTTATTATCTTTCAAATTTAATGATTAAAATCAGTCGTAGAAATGTTGACAGTAGCTTCAAATACTGCTTCGATACTTGCCGAAGATATGATATGGTTTTCTGATTAACAATAAATGATCACCTTCCAAATATACTTTTAAGTAAGAAAAGGTAAGAGACACAAAAAAAAATTTGTCCACAATGCCGTAACAGCGACACTGCACAGCTGTTTGCCGTGACCAGGATTCGAACCTGGGTTGTCGCGGCCACAACGCGAAGTACTAACCACTATACGATCACGGCTATGACTTGCGGACAACATAATTAGGAAAATTAAGACTTTTAAAAGTGGAATAAAGTCTAGCGCTTAAAAT